>OU343223.1:13386829-13427971 GCA_910596185.1 Chrysanthemum makinoi
TGGACCTTAAATGATATTTTTCTTTATTTTGATTTACCAGAGACTAAATTTGACAACTTTTGAAACTTGGGGGACTAAAACTGCCAATTATGCAAACTTGATACGTTTTTCATCTGATTTTGATATTTTTGCATTTAAAACACATAAAACACTTATTTGTGATATTTTTATCGTTTTGATGCATTTCTGAGTGTTTTCAGATGTTTTTGCAGACTAAAAGGTATAAAAATGATGAGTATTTGCACACTCATCACTCTCCTTGTGTCAATGATATTTTGTATGATATTATCAAGCAAGCGGAATTTACTTAAGTAAAACGTAGAAGACGAATTGTATATGATGTGAGAAACATAACACAAACTCAAGCTCCATAATGAATAATACGAGTCTAAGTCATATCTATGACATAATTACAATTTCAGATAGGTACATATGAAGCTTTCGTAGGTATATTTATACGAACGTACCTAAGACAATGACCTAGGATCTCCTTTTATACAACAAGGAGTCCTTAACAAGATAAGTATAAAGCTAACATAATAGAATATACACTAGATCTATTCTATACTTATCTAGACCCGTTTAACCTTATCATAAACTGATAGCAGTGGTAATGAAGAACTTGCAGTGGGAATACGTTTCCACTGCTAGTGTTAAACCAAGAAGTGTAAACCACAACTATCCGTGGTAACATATTATTCCCACAATCCTCCCTAACTTATGATTTCTCTGCAAATCAATAAGTTTCTTCAATATGCATTAACTTCAAGGATTTGGGGAATTCAATCAAACATTTCACTTCTTTTCTCTTAACTTTTGTATAGCTCTTGAACGGATCTTGAAGCCTTTTTAACAATGCTCTGACCTTCTCATTGTCTTCATTGACTCTATGTGTAAGCTTAACATTACTGTAAGAGCTCCAGCTCTATGTGGATATTCTTTCTCAGCAAGCATGAAAAAGTCTTCTCCATTAGCTGTAGAGACATGATGAACTTCACATGAAACATAATAAAACCATTTAGTACCAAAACATGTGAATAAGGTTTTCCAGTAGTCATCATCAACATTTGGTTCAAAAAGCCTTCTAAGATTTACCCATAACTGCATCTCCTTTGTATCTTTGAGATCTTGAGCATTAAACCTTTCTTGAACTAATTTCCATAGTTTATTAAGGTCATCTCTGTCAAAAGCTTTAATAAGATCTTCAAATGTCATGAATGATGAAGTTTCACCTCCCAGCCTTGTAATCTTCCATGTTGAAGCAAATTGCTAGCATGTAAACTTCCCATCAATAATAGGATGTCGAATTTGCAGTGGTTCTGATAAAAATCTCTGTCTTCAATCACAATCATTCCAGTCATTTGTTCTTCGTGAACTTCCCAGTAGGAATCTCATTCCAGTAGACTTTGTATGATCTTCATCAACCTTAGTCTTCTTACGGTTTGAGAATCACTACTTTAGCCTTTCTCTTCAATCTAGGAATCCTTCTTCTCTTCTTCAGAACCCATTGGAATAAAGATTTATCTTGTTTTACAATTCTGTAGTAGCCCTTTCAACTTGATCATCAGACATTCCTTTAAATTGATGCTTTTTCCAGTTACCAACATGACAACAATAAGTCTTCATATATGCAAGTATTTGTGCCTTGGTTTCTTCTGAACCTTTTTGACCGAATTAATCACATCTTCAAGTGCTTGATTGTTCTTCATTTGAATAAAATCCTTTAACTGAGAGTTCTTTGTTCTCATTAGGATGCATCAGCAACAAGTCAATTTCCTTTTTCTTGTTTTCTGATTATTACCCCAGAAACCGAATATCTTCTTCAGTAGGAACATAACTAAACTCTGGAGCTTTCTCTTTTATAATTGTAGGTTGAACAGTGGAAATTGAATCTTCAGTATCTTCCATTCTATCCAATCTTTTAGCTTCCAAAAAGCTTGCAACTTCCATTTCTTTCAATCTTTTCTTCTCAGCAACTTTCTCAGCAATTTGATCTTCTGCTATCTTCTTAGCAAGTTCTCTATCAAGATCAATCTGAAGTTGTCTTTTCTTTGAAATCTTACTTTCAAGTTGTTGTACATCTTCCATAACTGCTTTACCCTTGTCTGTCTTCAATTTATCAAATTCTTCACTTGCAGTGGCAATATTTGGCTCTGCAGTGGAAATAAAATCAGTGGTAAAATCAGTTGCAGTTTGGAAAATGTCTTGATCTTCAAGTTGCTCTCCATGAGTTTCAGCTTCCTTTGCTCCTTTACTTGTATCTCCTTCATCTTCAAAATCAATTGTCCTCCCCTCAGTGTCAGAACCTGTTTTAGAACCTGTTTTCCTCCCCTATTTGGAAGAATTTCCTAAATCATGATTAGCTGAATCACCATCAGAAGGTGAGGATGAAGATGAAATCACTATCTTTGCTGTCTGCTTGTGCTTTTTCAACCTCTGCATCTCTTCCTTTAAAGTCTAAATCTCTGTCTTTAATAGTTGAACATCCTTGGCATGCTGCTTCTTGACAGTAGCCAAGCCCTTTTGTAGAGACTCAACCTGCTTTGCTAATTTGGTACACAAAACCATCAATTCTAATTGGTTTCCACTACTCTCAGCACTTCCAACTGTGTTACCTGTTGGGAGAGGTGAATCATGGGGCAAAGGTCCAGATTCCTCCATAGTAGGACTAGGTGGAAGTCTAGAACCACCATTGCTTGTTCCTAGACCATAAGGTTCAGAAACTTGCTGTGTTGTCATGAGAGGAGTTGTCTGTTTAGACCTTCTCTCATAGGTTCTTGAAACTGGTGGGGTATAATCAATGTTGAGAACATTAATTATGGGTGTGTTTTGTTCAGATGAAAATTTAGCAAGCATTTGGGGTAGGAGAGGTGTAAAAATCATATTGCCATCTTTATTCAAATTTTGAAAAACTTTAGGCTTTAGGAAACTGATTTGATAAACAGTAGTGTGAGGTTGCAGTTGAATTCTTTAGCCCAGCTTGCACAAACCTTGGATACATTAAAAATTTGGTTTTACTCTGTACATTGCTTTTCATACTTGTAAAAATATAGTTGGACCAGTTGAAAATCTTATCATTGACTAACAAACCAAGGATAAGCCATGGTTGAACTAAATTGCTCATAGAATTTTTCTTAGGACTAAGGCAATGTAACAAAGTATGAATAAAAATCTCCATTGGGGACAAAAACCACTCTTTTTGAAAGTAGCCTTTTGTCAGTGGTATCATACCCCATGGATGATAAAGTATCATGAATTTCAGACATAGGTAATGTGATGAGACCATTGAGATCATCCAAGTGAAGTACTCTCCTCAGGGATGCCTCAGTAACATCAATAGTTACCCCATCTACAGGGTGTCTGAGAGCATCACCTGTTTCATGTGTATCTCCAATCTCAAGTGTTATGGAGTGAGCAGAAGTCCAAAACTGATTGATTTGAGAGATATAGATTGTGGGTTTTAAAAGCAATGCATACCATATATGAGTGGTATGAGAAAGTCCCACAATCTGATGAAAAACAGGGCCACTCTTCTCGTTAGACTTTTGTAGGTAGGCCACTAAGTTGTGCTCATCTGCAAATTTCAAAGATGCCATAGAAACTTTTGATGAAAAATTTTTATGTCATTAAGATTAAGTAATGACTAGCCAATTAAGAGAAAAAGATATATAGGGTTAGGGTTTAGAATTGATGCGCATGTAAAATTATCTTTAGAAAGTAGTTATAATATAGAAGAAGATAATTTACTTAAAATTTAACCCTATATATATAACTATCAGTGGTTACTTTCAACGCTGGTAAAATAACTACTGACATAATCAGTTGTAACGCTAGAACAACATTGGTAAAATAACACTGTCATGGAAACTTGAACTAGCAGTGGTAATTTTCACAAAAATCTCAAGAGCAATGAAAATCAAATCATTATAAAACAATACTTGCTCCCATTATAGTTTTTAGCAAACTACCAGCTATCAACGGATTTGGTATGTCTTTACCATGAGCCATTTGCTATGGACTAGCCACTCTTAATCATAAAGAATATGGTGAGTTGATAACCATATAGTTTTTGGTAAACTATCAACCAAAACGGATTTGTCAAGTCTTTACCGTACCGTTTGCTCTGACTAGTTGATTCTTATGTGTATTACATGGTGATCAATAACCATTTGTTGTGTATCTCAGATATACACCTTTTAACTCCAACTCCTCATCAAAACTTGATATACAAACTCATACAACAATTGCATTACCCTACAGCCTCCCTTCAACACCAGAAAACATTTATGGATTTAGCATTCCAAGACTTGTTACCAAGTACTGAAATCTTCCCACATCAAGACCTTTTGTTAATAAATCAGCATAGTTTTCATTGGTATGAATTTTGACAACTTGAATTAGTCCCTTTTCATAGCAATCACGAATGAAATGGTGTCTAATTTCAATATGTTTGGTCTTTGTGTGTTGAACAGGATTCTTTATTATGCAAATGGTATTGCTATTGTCAATATGTATGATGGTATTCATGAAATTGTACCCATAGTCCAAAAGTTGATTTTGAAGCCATAGAACTTGAGCAAAGCAACTTGCAGCAGCTATATACTCTGCTTCAGTTGAAGAATTAGCCACCATTGTTTGTTTCTTGCACTGCCATGACACTAACCTGTTGCCAAGAAATTGACATCCACCATTTGTAGATTTTCTATCCAGCTAGCTCCCATAGTCACTATCTGAGTAAGTAACCAGATCTAAAGGAGAATCTCTGGAGTACCACAATCCCAGAGTAGGAAATGCTTTAAGATATCTGAAAATCTTCTTCATAGCAGTCAAGTGAGAGAACTTGGGAGTAACTTGAAACCTTGCACAAGCACACACAGCAAACATAATATCTGGTCTAGATGATGTAAGATACATCAAAGAACCAATCATAGACCTATACATGTGCACATCAACAGCTTCACCACAATGTTCCTTAAGAAGTAGATGTGTAGTCTTGTCTGCAGGAGTGCTGGAGGACGTTGCATCAGAAAACTTGAACTTCCTTAGTATCTCAGCCACATATTTATCTTGATTAATGAAAATACCATCTGGCTTCTGGAGTACTTGAAGTCCTAGAAAGAATGTGAGTTCACCCATAGAACTCATCTGAAGTTCTTCTTTCATCAGTTTCTCAAAATCTTTGCACATCTCTGTCTTTGTAGACCCAAAGAATATCATCAACATATACTTGGACAAGCAAGATATCATTCTTGTCTTTCTTGATGAACAAAGTTTGATCCACTCTGCCTCTATGAAATCCATTTGCAAGAAGATAAGTAGTTAAGGTTTCATACCATTTCCTTGGTGCTTGATGCAAGCCATATAATGCTTTAACTACCCTGTAAACTTTGTTAGGATATTCAGGTCTTCAAAGCCTGGAGGTGAGACATAACCTCCTCATCTATCTGCCCAATAGAAAGCACTTTTACATCCATTTGATAGACTTTAAAGCCCATAAAAGATGCATAGGCTAAGAACAACCTAATTGCTTCAATCCGTGCAACGGGGCAACACTTCTTCATAGTCATACCCTCCTCTTGAGTATATCCTTGAGCCACAAGCCTAGCTTTGTTTCTGATAAAAATTCCCCTTTCATCTTTCTTGTTTCTGAACACCCATTTAGTACCTATTACCTTCTTGCCAGAAGGTAAATCACAAAGCACCCATACCTTTTGAAGCTTAAATTGGAGCAGCTCTTCTTGCATTGCTTCCAACCAACTTTCATCTTCAAGTGCCTTGTAAACATTCTTTGGCTCCATTTGTGACAGAAAACACATAAATAGACATTCATTCTTGCCTTCAAGTATTTTAGATTCATATATTTTACTTATGAATCCATGAACATCAGGCAACATTGTTTGTCTTCTAGTCTTCACAGGTGAATAGACATCCCCAATCACATTTTCAAGAGGATGTGATTTATGAATAGAAGTGTGGGGAGTCTGAGGAACTGCAATCTCACTTGTCATATTTGAAATTTCAACATCATTGGCTTGAGCTTCCATAGTAACTGGAGTGGTGATTCCCACATCTGGTGTTGCAGTGGAAACACTTTGCCGAACAGTGGAATCTGAATTTCCACTGCTTTCAGAATTATCAGCATTCAAATTACTATTTCCTTCTTTTTCTAAATCACTAGAAGGATGAGCATCCATTTTTTTTCAGTATATCATTATTATCTACATAGTCCCAAAGAGGTAGACTGAATTCATCTTGATCATCTGCATCCTCTTTGCTTGGTTCATCATCATCAAGAAACTCTTCTGAACCTGGAAAATCAAAAGAATGTTCCTGTAGAAACAGCACATAGTTCATAGTATTTGTTAGAGTATCAAGATCAAACGTCTTTCTGGCCCATTCCTTTGACATTGACTTTGTTTTCTAGGAACTCAACATGCAGATTCTCTTCAATCTTTTTGGTTCTTAAGTTGAATACTCTGAAAGCTTTACTAACCATGGAATACCCAACAAAATACCCTTCATCAGCTTTTTCATCAAACTTGCCCAGATAATCTATGGTATTGAGAATAGATACATGACACCCAAATGGTCTCATGAAGTCAAGGGTAGGTGGTCTTCCCCTAAACAATTCATAAGGTGTCTTGTTCTTTGTCATTACAATTAAAACCCTGTTTTGCACATAACATGCAGTGTTAACTGCTTCATCCCAAAGTAATTGGCAATTTGGAATCGTCAACATGGTTCTAGCAGCCTCTATCGTGTCTGTTCCTCCTCTCAGCAACACCATTTTGTTGAGGAGTTCTAGCCACACTAAATTCCCTTTTAATACCTTTATCTCTGCAAAACTCATCCATAACTCTATTCTTGAATTCGGTTCCATTGTCACACCTAATGATTTTAACTTTCATATCATATTGGTTTTCTACTTCTGTGATAAATATCTTTAGGATGCCAGTTGTTTCATCCTTAGTTCCAAGAAAGAAAACCCATGTAAATCTGCTAAAATCATCAGTCACCACTAGACAATATTTCTTAAGATTCAAGCTGCTCACAGATGTGGGACCAAATAAGTCCATATGTAACATTTGAAGTGGGTGAGCAATAGAGTTAACCAACTTTGACCTGCAAGAAGCTCTGTGTTGTTTGCCTTTAAGACAAGCCACACAGGTTTGATCATTTTCAAATCTTTTCTGAGGTAAACCTCTCACTAAACCATCTTTAACAATCTTGTTAATGGTTTTGAAGTTAACATGACGAAGTCTTCTATGCCATAACATGGATTCATCCACTTTGGCCTTTGCAAGCAAGCAAGCATAATCATCTTTAGCTACAATGTTGTTCATATCAAAGCTATAAAGATTGCCTTTTCTAGGAAATTTAAGAAGAATCTGACTTTCATCAGGCATCTTAAAATCCTTAGAAAGAACAAAGCACATATATTTGGTAAAAAGAACATTGTTCATCTTGTCACACATTTGTGACACACTAAAAAGATTGTACTTAAGCTCTTTTACATAGTACACAGGTTCAAAGTCCAAGTTACCAGTTTTAATAACTCCTTTACCAGCAACTTTTCCATTCACTCCACCTCAAAAGCTGACATACTGTCCATCATAATGCTCAAAATCAGAAAGATAGGACTTGTTGCCAGTCATGTGCCTTGAACACCCACTATCTGTATATCCTTGATCTGACCTTTTTTTCCTTGGATGTTCCTGCACATATGAGTAAAGAGTTAGTTTCTTTTGGGGACCCAAGCCATGATTGACTTGGATCCGCCTCGTGTATCAATATAGTTAAATCTATCAAAGGTCATTGATACACCATTGGGATTGGTTGTAGAGGTATTTCCTTTAGGTTTCCATTCCCAACGTGCCGAGGCCTTCACAGCATTGCCCATGTCCCCCTTTTCTTATTTAAAACCCTTGTAGTGGTAACTTTTGAATGAGTAGTGGGCTGCTGGTTTCTTTTAGGTACCCCTGTTGGTTATTATTAACCTTTTTAGCTTGAAAGGTTCTTTTTCCTGTTTGTGCAAATTTTGTAAAACTTGTTTTGGTGTTTGCACTTTTAACAGGTGACTTAGGGTGAGCAGTGTTAACAGTTTTCACAGTGGCAAGTGTTTTGAGGCCACTTCTAAGTTGAACTGCTCTTGGGACCATTTTGCAATGAGAATTAGGGTGTACATTATGTTGATACCTGTTAGTCTCCACCCTTTTATACCCATAGACTTCCCTTCTCACAACATGATAGTCACAATAAGCATGTAAATGATCAAAACTACCACAGATATAGCATGCCTTATTGTTCATAACAAAATCACTACCTAGTTGTTGAGATTTAACATGATTCCAACTCCTCTGGTTACCCCTAGGAGCTGTAGGCTTGTTCCTATACATCTCAGCATACCTTACAGTTGGTATAGGTTTATTAACTGGTTTCCTAGGTTCCTCTATAACAATATTAACAACTTTTGGGATAGTAGTCTCTACATTCTTTTTAACATTCTCATCAACAACTGATGAGTCGCTAGCACTCTCAAAAACATCATTATCAAGCTTACACTCTTCCTCACTCTTCACCACTATGTCCTTTAAAGGACCATATTCTCTTTCAAGTTCCTTAAAGTCTTCTAATCCTGTATGAGCTAAATCTATACACGGAGGTGATGGAACACCTCTTAGTGGTGGTGGCACTGTATTATAACCCATACCAGACTTAGCTTTATTAAATACTTGAGCATTCCAAATTTTATCCATTGACTTAGACTGATACATGTGTTTTAACATGTAGTTTTTTTTATTTCAAGTTTTGTAAATTGATATTTCAGTTTTCTTTTGAAGCTTTTCAAGCTCTATTTGGTATGCATCATTCACTGCTTTTGTATGATCTAACTCTCTTCTAAGAAGAATCATATCATCACTATATTTTGATTCATTTTCTTGAAAGTGCTCTATTTGTTTTTCTAAAACTGCCATGGCTCTCCTAAGATTAGACACAGTATAATTAGTAGTGTATAACTCTTGTCTTTCATTAGAGTATAAATCATTAAGTCTTTCAACTTCTCTAGCAGCCCTACACGTTTTAGAGCAACATTCAAGTTTTGTACTTCAAGTCAGAAAGCCATAAGAGCAACTTCAACGAAACAAGAGGCGACATCTGTGTGTTCTTCTTCAAGATCATCACCATGAAACTCAATCATAGCTCACACCATCAATAGCCAACATTGTCTTTGGTTCTTCCACAGTTGGTCCCTTCTTTTTCTTGTACCATGTAGACCTGTTGTCCTTGATCTTTGGTCTTCTACATTCTCTAGCAAAATGTCCAAACTTGTGGCAGTTAAAGCACTCCACTTTCTTCTTATCAAAGCATGCAGTATCATCACCATTAATGTGGATAGGCTTGCCAGTCTTCCTGTAGAATTTCTTAGCCCTCATGCTAAGAAGAGCTATCTGCCATTTAATATCCATCTCCTCCAAGTCATCTTCATCGATTTGCTCTATGTCTTCATGAGTTAAGAGAGAGCCATCAACTTGTGTGGAGATAAAAGCATAAAAGGTAGGATCTCCAATACTAGCAACCTTCTTCTTTGATCATGCAGTGGCAATATTCACATTGCCAGTGGAAACTTTAGAACCTACAGTGGCAATATCATCATCACTTTCATCTTCAGAATCATCACTGTCAACCGAATTTGACAACAATGCCAAGCTACTAGAGCTTGTACCAAGTTTCCCTGCCTTCTTCAACCTTTGCTCAATAAGTTTGAAGTTGTTGTAAAGATCATTGAGCTTCATAATTTCTATGTCTGTTTTGTTTTCCCAGACAGTAACATTGGTTTGAAACTCTGAAGGCAAACTTCTTAGAAACTTCAAATTAAGGTCTTCCTTTTCTACCTCAATGCCAAACACAGTTAGCTGTGTAACAATCTTCTGAAGTTTGGTGAAAATTCTATCAAGTGAGTCATTGCTTGAAGCAGAGAAGTTTTCATAACTTTGCTTTAACAATGTCTTCTGAGTCTTCTTTGTAGCATCATTACCACCAAACACTGAGCAAATCTCTTCAAACAGTTCTTTAGCAGTCTTGAATTTGCTGAATGCAATAATCTGGTCTCTAGGAAGAGTCATCAGCAACAGACTTCTAGCTTTAAGATCATTCTTCTTTTGAGCTTTTTCAGCATTTGATTCAGGCACAGAAACTTTCACAACATCTGTGTCACCAACTTTGGAAGTAGTGGTCACAGACTTGAAAGAATCACCAAGTTGAATGATCTCCCATAGAGCATAGTCCTGTATGAGGAAGTATTGCTCAATCAGTATCCTCCACATCTCAAACTCATTAAGCTTAAGCTTAGGGAGTCTGGGTGTAGAAGAAGAGTTAGATTGGTTGTTTTTCATCTCCATTGAATTGAGTGAGTGAGTCAAGCTAATTCCTTTGGATCTTCTAAAACAAAATATCAGAACCTTCGCTCTGATACCACTTGATGGATCTGGGACACTCTCCTTGTGTCAATGATATTTTGTATGATATTATCAAGCAAGCGGAATTTACTTAAGTAATACTCAGAAGACGAATTGTATGATGTATGAGAATAAACACAAGTTAACACAAAACTCAAGCTCCAATATTATTAATGAATAATACGAGTGATCTTAGCATATCACTAGGGTTACACCTTGAAGCTTTCGTAGGTAATATAATTATACGATACGTACCTAAGACAATGACCTAGGATCTCCTTTTATACAACAAGGAGTCCTTAACAAGATAAGTATAAAGCTAACATAATAGAATATACACAAGATCTATTCTATACTTATCTAGACGCGTTTAACCTTATCATAAACTAATAGCAGTGGTAATGAAGAACTTGCAGTGGGAATACGTTTCCACTGCTAGTGTTAAACCAAGCAGTGTAAACCACAACTATCCGTGGTAACATATTATTCCCAACATTATTCCCGCCTTTATTCCCGCCAATACTTTTCCCGGGGACATGTCCCCGGATAAAATGGTATTTATAAAAATACGCTTAATTATATGTTAAAAATACACAACTATTAATACACAACTAAAACCCCGATTAAATGTTAAAAATATGAACTTAATTATATTTTGGTTCATGTTGTTACATCTGCTTGTGATACACAACTAGTTATAGTGCTATTACACCATTTCCCGACATCATTTCATTCTCCTTTTAGTTAAACATACGTATTATTCCAACAACAACTACAAGAACAACAGCAAAAACAACAACTACAACAACAACAAATACTACTACTACTACATACGAAGATTTTCCATGTCACCTAACAGCTCACGAAGTAATGCATCCGACTGACATACGTGGTCGTCAGAAATCCTTGCCATTTCAAGTCTTGCCTCCAGCATCCTTACTCTTGTCTCTAGCACCTATTTTTGTGATTCCAGCAAGTTTATCCTAAGATCTTTGGCATTGCAGCTCGAGCACTATGTTGGTGCAGATCCAGAACCTTGAGATGTTGAACCAGAAGAGATTGTTCTTAAGTACTCGTCAAATTCACTCTTCCACATAAAATATCCGCACCCATTATCTTCTTTTCTGGGCTGTTACATAATAAGAAAATTATAAGAGATTACAACCCAATTATTTGTATATTTACATAAATAAGAAATGTATGATTGTTCACCTTCGACAGAGGACATGCATAATATTGTCGTCCAGATGAATATTCTCTATGTGATGTTCTTAATCTTATATTTCCTGCTCCACAAGAATACATAAAAGGATTAAATGGCTCCATATCAGGTTTTGAAATTTGTGTGAAGATAAGAGGTTGTGAGGTTGAGTGGTTTTGAGGATAAGAGGTTGTGAAATTCGTGTGAAGATAAAAGGACTATATAATGTGTTTGTCATGTTGGTGGGAAGTTTTGGCGCCATTTTTTTCATGGAAATTTTTGGCGCCTTTTTTTTGTGGGAAGTTTTGGCGCCAGTATTTTTGGAGGGAAGTTGAGACCAGTATACTTGGTCGTTTAACATGATACGTATACCATAGCACCTATACTTGGTCGGTTAACATGATACGTATACCATAGCACCTATATTCGGTTGTTTAACTTGATACGTATGCCATAACACCTATACTTGGTCGGTTAACATGATACGTATGCCATAGCACCTATACTTGGTCGTTTAACATGATACGTATACCATAGCACCTATACTTGGTCGGTTAACATGATACGTATACCATAGCACCTATACTCGGCCGTTTAACATGATACGTATACCATAGCACCTATACTTAGTCGTTTAACATGATACGTATACCATAGCACCTATACTTGGTCGGTTAACATGATACATATACCATAGCACCTATACTTGGTCGTTTAACATGATACGTATACCATAGCACCTATACTTGGTCGTTTAACATGATACGTATACCATAGCACCTATACTTGGTCGTTTAACATGATACGTATACTATATCACCTATACTTGGTCGGTTAACATGATACGTATACAATAGCACCTATACTCGGTCAGTTAACATGATACGCATACCATAGCACCTATACTTGGTCGGTTGACATGATACGTATACGTATATAAAGTATATAAATACCTATAAAACATTTATATATAAATTCCCGTGTCCACGCTGTGTCCGTGTCATATATTTTTAGACTTTGCCGTATCGCCGTGTCCGTGCGACCTAGATTAAAAGTAATTAAAATAATTTTATAATTTTTCGGTTAAATTTAAACTGATTTATTATTAATTTTAATTATTTAAAATGATAATAAAGAGTTGTTTTAAAATTAAAATTGAATAATTAAATCTATTCCAGGGGACATGTCCCCTAGGAAAGTTTTGGCGAAAATTTTCATTTTCCCTCATCTCTTTTACTTTATCCCGCCATTACTTTCCCTGGGGACATGTCCCCGGGAAAAGGTTCGCTAGATGACAAAGAATACTTTCTCCGGGGACATGTCCCCGGCAAAAGTAGAAAGTAAATATTGACCTCAATAATTGATAGATCTGGTCATACTTGAAAAAAAAAAAAAAAAAACTAAAGTCGTCTTCCTCCTCTCAACTCACCACTGCCACTACACGCTCCATTACCACTGCTCCACCTCCACCACCACTGATCCATTACCACTGCTCCATCACAGCACCACCTCCACCACCATTGCTCCACCACCTCTACACGCGCACCACTGTGCACCATCTCCTTCTCTCCTCTCAATATAATGATTCTATCCTCAATCCCTCTCAAAGTTTGATTCTTTCTCTTCTTTTCTCATTTCTTACTCTCAACTGATACCATCTCTTTCTCTCCTCTCAAACTGGTACTACCTCGTCCCAAAATTATTGTCCACTATTGACTTTTTTAGTCTTTCTTCTTTAACTTTGACCATAATTATTTTTGTTTGTGTTATATAATACTTTATGAAAAATATAGGATTGTATTGGGTTTTTAATGTATTTTTCATTGTTATAATTTTCATCAAGTATTATATAACACAAATAAATATATTAATGGTCAAAGTTGAACAAGAAAGACTGGTCAAAGTCAAACTGGACAATAAAAATGGGACGGAGGGAGTATCTTTTTTTAATTAGTTAAACATATTTTTAATTTTTGTAATTTCTTTTTAACTGTTTATAATTTTTGTCAATTGTTTATAAATATATAAGTTTTGTGTTAATTGTTTTGATTTTTTATTAATTTTTTTGTTAATTTTGTTTTTTGGTATATATAGCTGATGTTGAGAAGACGATACTCGAAGCTGAGACCACAACGCACGTGCTCTCGAGACCCCACAACCGAGGTATTTTTTTTGTGTTTATGTTTGTAGCGGGGACATGTCCCTGGCGAAAGTTTATAGTTGAGCATTTTTGTGTTTATGTTTGTAACCGCCCATTAGTTCCCTTTTGGAAACTGGTATATATAAATTTTTTGTGTGAACTGAAATGTATTGTATTGTGTAAATTATTGTTATAAATGAAACAGATTAGGTTAATGTGAGTAAGTGATATTAGTTAGTTAGAGAAGTGATTGAATCGAATGCGAGATTGTGACATGTTTACTATATATGAGGACGTATTGTGTGAATAGTTAATGCGTGAATGGTCTGCGTTATGAAATGTGAGATTGTGAGTTGTAGGGGGTTTATTATTGTTGTTAAAAGATGATCGGTGTGGTATAGTTGGCGACTTCAGCTTATAATGGGGTTTAAGGTAGCTTGAGCTTTGATAAGTTAAAGTTGTTGGTCTGAATGTAAATTCAGGCGAATTTCTGAAGTTAAGTGATCATAGATTATTACTAGTTAGTAACCCCCCATTAGTTCCCATTTGGAAAACTGATTTTCTGCCCCTGAAGGGCTGTTTGGAACAGCACCTTGAGTGGATCAAGACCCACTTTTGACCCATGTTTGGGTCTCCCAATGGCTGTAGCAGATGTTAGATATGCTTGTTCATACTTCTCATTGGTGTCAATTTGCAAAACAAGTTTTTAAGAAGTTGTCATGCAGTCCCATATGTGTCTCAATTAGCTTTTGTTTTTGAATTTTAGTTTCTTCAATTTAAGATTTTAGAACTTGTACTCTTGTATGATTAATCTTTGGTTGGTAGTGTAGGCATTCCATATTTTTTTGAATTTTTGTTTGAGCTTGTAAGTAGCTTTTCCCTAGCTTGAAGTTACCCTATTGAGCCCTGTGTGACTGTCTCAGCAATCCCATAACAGCCCCTTGCAGGCCTCTTTTTAGCTTGTTAACAACTCATTAGTGGCTGCCCCTTAGCTTGTAGGATCTCTTTAGTATGCCATTTACTAGTCTTGGATTACCTATTCTTTAGTGCTTAATTTAGTGCTTATTTTTCTAGCCAAAAATGCCCTTGGAAGACTGCTCTTGTGGGCTGTTTCATATGTTGATATGGCATATGCTGATATGGAATATGTTGTAATTTTGATTTTTATTGATAAATTTGATTTTTTTTACAGTCGAGACCAGCCGAGAGCCGAGACCAGCTAGCCGAGAGCCAAGACCACAATCGGTATGTTTTTTTGTCTAACTTTGTTAATGTTTGCTGTTAATACACGTGAAACTTATATAAGCTCACATCGGTATTTTCATAAGCTTCAATTTCCGGCTATATTTGGAGACTTGGGGCTGATATAGTATAGATATGATAAACTTATATAAGCTCACAAGTCTCCAAATAAGCCGGAAAATTGAGTCTTGTAATATATAAGCCGAAATTGACAATGCGAATATGTTAGTATTGTATGGTATTTGATTGTGTTGAATTACTGTAAATGATCCCATAGAAAACCCGTCCGAAATTAATTTATTAGAAATTAATTTCGGAAAGTCCTCTGTTTGGGACTGCTTTTTGAATGTTTTGTCTCATTTAGGATATGAATGCGTATAATTGATTAACTATTTGTGAAAATTTCGACAGTGTTTCCCCTTTTACTCCTACGAATATGTCTTTAATGCACATATTTGGGGAGTTGAGGGGAAATGCTGCCAAAATTTTCTCAAATAGTAAATTCAATTATACGCATTCATATATGAGACGAAACATTCAAAGAGTGGGTTAGGATTGCCTTCCACAGTTGGATTAGGTGAGCAAAACGGAAAACTGGTAATTCCACCTTTATGTGTTTACGTGTAGATTTTTTGTGATCATTTTAAGTCTATATAATTATTTGTTGGTTCATTAAAACGCAGTTATGTCAATTGATAAAAGTTGGGTCTCACTAGCACGTACCAGTAGAGAATTTTTTGTTGGTCTTAAAGCTTTCTGCGAGTATTTCAAGCCCTTAGTGAATATTGATGGGCAATAAAATGTCCCTGTGCTCGTTGTTTAACCTACCCTGATAAAGCACGAAAATTTGTTTGACCACATACACGGCAAATGGCTGGGACCATAGTTATACAAATGGTATAATCATGGTGAACCGGATGCCCGACTTTGTACCACACAAGACACTCTGGGATGAGTGACATGGCTGAGTTCCCATGATATTTGTCCTAATAACGAACCAGATGAGCCAACTCAAGGAATATTGGCGAGACAAGTAACTACGCACTTCCTCAACGTAATGAGTATGAGGAGTTACTTGCCCTTGCCAATAAAAACTATACCCGACACAGTGGATGTCTTCATTAGACTTTATGGCAAATATTGCATTAAGGTCAAAGGTAAAGTGAGTGACACCACATTTAATGAGTTCCTAACTTTATTCAAGGAAGTTTTCCCGCCCGTTCTAGGATACAACATGCCATCGTCATACTATGAAATAAAGAAGACGTTTAAAACTATCGGGTTAGGATATGAATCGATACATGCTTGTGTAAATGATTTCTTTTTATATCGGGGGGTGCTTGAAGATTTAGACTTGTCCGATCTGCGGCGCTAGTAGATGGAAAGAAAAGAACACACTGGGGAAGAAATTTCCTAACAAGGTGTTGCGTTACTTTCCTATCATTCCTAGGCTACAACGTTTGTACAAGTCTAAACACACTGCAAAACATGTGACTTGGCATGCGTCAGGGCGTCTAGGGAGAACGGTAAGATGCAACACTTTCGGTTGATGGTCCGCATGGAAGAAATTTGACATCAAGTATTCGAAGGAATTTCATTCAATGTTGTGTTGTTCAAAGTCAAATGGTTCAACACTAATAACAGTAATCGCGCGTAAAGCGTTGTACCTATAGAAACAACATTAAAATTATATGCGATCGTGTATCGTTTCAAAATGAACCATTCATTCTTGCAACGCAAGCAACACAAGTCTTTTACCTTGATTTCCGGGATAGCGTGGTAATTGGAAGGCCTTCCAAGATTCTTATCATCGAAAGATTTGGAACCCGGATATCATTGTGGTAGAAGACAATCAGGATGTTGTACATGACAACAACTCATCACATATCACACTCTCTGCTGAGTTGGATCGGTTGGATTATAACATTATAAATATAGATGTTCAACCAGCCGAAGTTGAGGCACCACCACCAATTATCACTATTGTGGAAGACGAAGATGATATTAGTTATGATGATCCGCTTCCTCATGATTTAGCATCTGATGATGATGATGACCACGATAATGAAGATGATGAAGATGACAGTACTAATAATGTTGAATTTTATGTTGATGATGTGGGAGATTAATCTCAAATTGTAATTTGTAGAACAACACTTAATTATTTGAATGAAATTGTTATCGAGTGTGTTTATTTTTTTGTTTATTTATTTATTTATTTATTTATTATAATTATCTTGTTGATATATATTGTTAAATGTGTTTATTTGTTTGTTTATTTATTTATTTATTTAATTAATTATTTAATTATATATATGTTTCTTCACTAATTTCTATGTTCGTTTAGGATGGCAGATGTTGTAGCTAGGTCTCACGGTGGCGATGAGGTAATTCGCCGTCGTGGTCCGAGGAGGATAGGCACCAATTGCTTGGTAGTAAAATTTGAATTATTTTTCACTAAAGTATTTGATTACATGTTATTTTAAATTGATAAAATGTTATTTTATGTCATCATCACTTGAATTTGATTACTTGTAGGCTCTAAATCCAAAGTTGCCAATCCAAGCCAAAATTGGGAAAGGCGGGAAGGTGGTGTGTGGTCCCCCTAAGAACACGGCACTCAAGGCGAAGAGGGCAATGGATGGTCGTCCTGTGTCGATCGATTTTCGGGTCAACCAAGAGGGGTTTTATACACACGTCGGCCCTCACTCTTCTTGGTTCTCCAACTATGTTGGGGAGGTGTTACGGGACTTGATTCCCATGTTTTGCGATTCATGGGCTAAGGTTCCTGAAACGGCCAAGGCCCACATCCATGAGCATCTACACGTAAGTTTTTTTAACCTTTATTTTTTTAATTATTGTGTTTATTTATTCAAACTTGTTTGTTTATTTAAATTTCTATATTTTTTTTATTTATATTTTATTGCAGCACTACTTTGATCTCACCACACATTCTGGCCAATGGAGACGATTTGTTGATTATCGAGTATTATCTCCAAAATGATATGATGACAACAAATATAGATACAAAAAGATAACTTTACGGCGGTGGGGTGAAGAAAATTGAGGAGATCAAAAAGCGTCCAGTAACAACGCCAAGAGGATTGGGATCGTTTGTAAATTTGGATCGACACTTTATAATAATTATAATTATCATTATCATTATCATTATCATTATTATTATTATTATTATTATTATTATTATTATTATTATTATTATTATCATTGTCATTATCCTTGTTATTATTATTAAATAATAATAATAATAATAATAATAATAATAATAATAATAATAATAATAATAATAATAATAATAATAATAATAATAATAATAATAATAATAATAATTCATTTATATAATAGTTTTTATAATTTAAAATACGCAGGTTAAGCTTTGGACAAACCCCAAGAAGCAGAAGATATCAGAGGTCAACCGACAAAACCGCATGGCGAACATGAGTTCTAGCCTTCACGGATCTCATCGTATCTTGCTATTCGCCATAACTTTGTAAGAAACTATTTAATCATTTTATTTATATATATACATGGTGTTGGGTGTCTCGTTATTGATTTTATTTCTAAACAGTTGACCCGGCGGAATTTGGCGGCGGTTGGAAAGACTTGATAGAGCTTTACCGTCGGAACCATATGAGGCGATGTCTTTGAGTCCCGTTATCACGAGGCTAGATATGTAAGTATAATTTATTTTCAAAGTCACCCATTTTGATGAAATATAATGCATCACGACTTATATATTACTTTTTTTTTGTAACTAAACGTAACGAGATGATCTGGATGCGGGAAGAGAGCACCTCGATGGGACCACATGACTGACTGCGATTCTGCGTACCGTGATTGGTGGTAAGCATGGCGTCATATTCTGGTGTAGGTCGGGTCTTACGGCGGTGGAGTGAAGAAGACCTTTAGCCTCCCGACCTCGTGATGAAGCGGGCGTGTCCTCACCGGGAAGCAGTGAGAAACAGACCGAGGAGCTCGCTACACAAAAAGTCAGATGGGCGAGTCATGGAGTTTGTGAGGTCATTAGGGTTGGCGAGGCGACTACTGATCCGCCCGGGATCTAGTGCTACTCCACGGGTGTGTCGGGATCGGTGCTACTCCGGAGGGTGGGTGGGATCTCGTGCTACTCCATCCGTGAGTCTCTGATACCGGGGCGGTAGTGGGGTAATGGGGTTTGAGATTCGGATTTATGTTACTTTAACACGTTTTGGATATGTTTGTAGAGAATAACATGGATTAGTATGTCGTTTATGTGCATAATGTGCTAGGATTCCCGTAAATGGATTATAATTATAGTTTTGGACCATTTGCGGATAGGTAGCTTATATATAGTTTTGTAGATGATCATGCGTTAACGGTTTAGGAACCGTTTTGGCGATTTTAGAAAAAGATAACTATGTTGGCGATTGATGGGTATATATGATATTATGTTTAGCGAATTTGTGTTGTTGTAGCATAAAACAGGTTGTGACATTGTAGATTTTTTCGGAAAAATCGGAAATTACCATTTTGCACAATATGCGCAAAATGGGTCGAATCCTTCAGGGGACATGTCGGCGAAAGTATAAAGCTAATTTCATATTGTTACTTTCCGGGGACAGTCCGGAAAAGAAAACATCGATAGCGCCGCAGTTTTGTAGGGGACAAGTCCCGTGAAAGTTTAACTCAACATTGGTACCCCTTTCCCCGGGGACATGTCCACAAAAAGCGTGTCACGTCGGTTCGCGTAATTAGGGTTTAAATTAGTGTTCAAAAATCGTTTCGCGGGGGCGTGTCCCGGCAAATGGATGCCACGTCGGGCGTGTTTGACCGGCGACAATTGGTCTGGGACACATGTCCCGGGAAAGGTGGTAAATAGTCCGGGAAAAGTATTCGAGAGGGCATTGCCGGGGGACTTTCGCGGGGACATGTCCCCGGGAAAGTTCGCGAGGACATGTCCCACGAAAGCCCCGATATTCGCAATCCACGATTGTTGTAGTGTTTATGGGTTTTAAACAAAAAATAATAAAAGTTTGAGGATTTGAGGATTAAACATAATGTTTTGAAACCCGGTTCGACCCGGAAGATTGAACTGGTTGAACCGTTCCGGTCGAAAAAACATGTCAAATTGAAGCGACCCAGTCAACCCGGTTTTCGATGTGTATTAATAGTGTGTTAATAGTTTACAGCTTCGCATATGCTTTTCGAAAATAATGTAACGACTTCCTAAAATACTTTAAGTTTTTCACTTTTCACTTTTTTGTTTTTCTTTCATATATAGTATAGATTAAGATATGTAATTAAAAATTATAATAAATGTATTTGTATCAGTTTAGGAAACGCCATAAGCACAAATAGTTATATAACTGAGTTTTAGTTGGTATACAAGCTTTATTAAACACTAGCGAGGAACTCGCGCGATTCGACGAGCCGGATATCGTGTGACTAAATTTTCGTAAACAAATATTTATTTATTTGGGCTGCTTGGATTTCAAATTTATGTTTTGGAAGCTTAATTAAATTGTATATTGTGGTTAAATAGTTGTATATTTTGATAAATGAGTGTTTTTAATAGTTTATTAATTGTATTTGTTAAATAGTGTTTTTTTAGTTTTATTTGTGCTTTAAATACTTGTAAATTATGCTTATTTACTTGTATTTGCTTAAAAATCTATTTTTAGTTTATTCATGTGTGAAAGCTTAATTATATTGTACTTTGTGATTAAAAAGATGTATTTTTGGATGAAGGGGTGTTTTTAATAATGTATTAATTGTATTATATGAGTAGTGTGTTTTTAATTTTATGTGTGCTTTAGATACTTGTAAATAATGTTTATAAGGTTGTATTTGCTTAAAATTCTATTTATGGTGGTCTTAAAATAATAAATAGAAGGGAACTGTCTTCCTCCTTTATAAGTATATAGATGATAAATACCATTATTGAGTTGAGAAAAATTATCTAAATATCCATGAACCGATCCTAATTACTCATTTTTCATCAAAATAAAAAAGTATTAAAGAAAAAACAAAAATAAAAAATAAAACCACTTTACGCATCTTTTTTAAAATAAAATATCTTTAAACGGTTAACCGTAAAGTAAAAAAATACACCATCGCGACGAGTATTTTTATCTTTCGATGTAGTGACGATATCTTTGACGATTTTTTTCGATTCACGGCGGGAAAAATCACATGTGATTTGTATGTGATTTCATAAATCGAATACGTGATTTGTGATATAAATCACATGTGATTATTTGTGATACAAATCACATGTGATTTTCGACGTAGCGAAAACATAAAACAAAAAAAAATCGTCGAGGTAAGTCATGAAAAAATGATTTAATTTTAAAATGATAGAATGATATAGTGGCTTTGCATAGATTCGCGGTTAACGAAATATATTTTTTTTTTTTTAAAGCGTGAAAATTTTTTTATTTTTTTTATCAAAATATGAATGGCCATTATTGATTCATTGGATATTTAAAAAACATTGAATCCACATTAAAACTTTTCTCTATCATTTTTTAACAATAAATTATTTTTCAAAAAGTTACACGTCATCAATGATGTGTCAAAACTTTGCTCTATTATGTACCGTCGAAGATATATAAGCATTAGAAATGATAAATGGACTGTAAAAGCAAATGAGATCATCGCTAATTATTGTCAGATCTTTGTTCTTGTCTGTCGTTCGTGGAGTCTCCTGCTGTTAATTAATTACTCATGTATCATCACTCACATTGGATAACTAATATTATATACTCTTCATAAAAATATTCCATACTTTTATTCCTTCATCATTTGCATTTTATATTTTATCTTTTACTCATTACAATTCACAATGTGCTCTGATGTGACCTTTTAGCATTTCTAATAGTATCAGACATCAAAGTTATTATTCTTATGCACATTATTCCTTCAAGTGAAGTTAATGAATCACAGTCAATCAAAATCAATACTTCAACAAAAAATGATCAATCCATAAAAATATTAGGAGTTTGGTTTTGTTGGAATCACTATGGAATTTATGGAATTGTGAAGAATGGAATGGGTATAAGTATGATAGATCAAAAGTATTGTTTGGTTAACAAATTGGGTGTCAAATAATATTTAAGTTAAGGGAAATTGCTTGAATAATTATGTTTAACTTTTGTTTTCTATCCAACACTAAAATTACGATAGTGACGTTTAATAAAAAAATATTTTAAATACAACAAAGTAGGTGCGTCATTAATTAAGTGGGGCGGCGAGAATGGATTGTGGATCCTACCGATCAGTGGTATGACAAAACCACTACTAGTTATTATCCCATTACTTAAGTGTATACCAAACACATTAATTCATTCTCAAACCCATATCCCCATTCCCATTTACCCATACCAAACGCACCCTTAATGTAATGATAAGAGCTCACGGTGGTATTGGGGTGAAAATCCGACCGACACTGGAGCTCCGTCCCGATCCGACACCCGACTTCCTTCGATCCGATCCGAATGTAATCGGTCGTTAGTCGGTTTCGTTCCGTATCGGGATTGAACGGGTGGAAGTCGGGGCGATCATAAACGCGACCAAATCAAGATTCGGGGCCATTATCGGGATTCGGAGACGAGTCGGGACCATTATCGAAGTGGTTTGGGTTTTCCCATTAATCGATATCGGGATTAGTTGGGACGGTTCGGAACGGGTTGGGATTCGTCCGATCTTTCCCCTACGGTATGGTGGTACGTGGTTACCGTGCTTATGCCATCTTATTCTGAACTTACCCACCGCACTCAGCGTTTCGTCCTGCTTCCCACCACCACTTGACTCACGTTTTTCGTTACTATCTTTTTTCTTTTTCTCTTTTTGAAACGTTATAAAACGGTCAAAAAAATAAATACCCACATACTAGCCTTTTTTGGGCAACAAACCTCACTTTTTCATAATTTTTTACTCTTTAAAAATCTTATAAATACCCTATTAATCTTCTAATTTTTACCACACCCTACATACATCTCAACATTTCTTCCATTTTACCTCAAAAAAACATTATGGATCCCAAGAACTATTATCATTACGATCTTTACTCTCAAGACTATGCGAGCGGTATATGTTGTGTCTTCAAGCTTATCAACAATTTAAAGTTTAGGGTAATCAAGAAGAGTAAATTTTTGGTCCTAATACTAGGGCATACATACCACATGAACAAGAGGTTCTTGAAGAGCGGTTGGTGAAGATTATTTTGGCGATAAAAATAATCCACCTAAATACCCGGGAGGATTTTTATTGAAGGTATCGTATGAGTTCAAAACTTTTAAACAAATAGTCAATGATATTACCGATTCAGATGTCGAACTCATTTTGCGAATACTTCCTATGTTTTAAAATGACCAGATTGTATGGAGTCGTTTAGCTCTGAATCGTCGGATCCGTAGAACAATTAAGCTCTTTACCCTCAAAATTCAAACATGTGAAGCAAAGGCTATCCATATGTATTATTCTATCATGAAATACACATCGGTAATACGTGCCAATAGTCATCTGACACATCAGATGCATTTGACAGTACTTGCAAATTGGTGAATATTGTTGTTTTTATGTAGATGCGTGAGGGTTGAGGTGCCTATCTCATTTGGTTTCCCTCGTTCGGTAAAAGACAGAGGTGTGGTAGGAATCACGGTACGGGGTAACACTTATCAAAGTAGTCGGTAAGTGAGAATTACTCAGTGTTTGAGTGGTGAAGCTAAGTTGATTCATTCGTGGGAATGAACCTTCTATTTATAAAGATGGTCCTAAGGTTTCGTACCCTGTCTGTGTAATTTACTCTTAGTATTCTAACTTGAGGTTGATGTAAGCGTTTGTTGGTGCGAGATATTTTATAAATAAAAATATGTTTTAACTAAAATCATGAAACGTACACGTGATCGATTTTCGAGCTTTATATTTAATTAGACATCTTTATATCAATATAAGGTAAACTAAACATGTTTTGAATTTATAAAATAACCCTCGCAACCGAAAGCGTTTATTTTGGCCTAGCACACTATTAAAGGGAGACATCCGACAGAACAGTTTGGTTCGCAGAATGTTTTTGACGGAATTGAAATCTGTTTAAGGAATTGGAATGTGAAGGAATGGAATGTTAGAAATTGAAATCCTTATGATTTAAAATCTGACGGAATTGAATCTCTAAATACTAACGCATGTTTGGTTGGAAGAATGAAATAAGAAAAACAATTATATTAAAATATTTAAAATTTAATTTTAGTTTAAGATTAATAAACTAAATATTATTTAATAAATAAATTACTTATCAAATTATAATAATAATTTTTAAATAATATTATAAAAACTAATATATTAAATAAATAATTTTTATATAAAATACAATTGTATTTTTTAAAGTATAAATTAAAAAAGTAAGCTATAAATAAATTATATTTAATTTAAAAAAAAATTTATATAATAATAATATTTTTTTTTAAATAAATAATAATTTATATTCAATTTTAAATAAATAATAATTTTTAAATCTTAATAACATGGTTGTTTATATAAAAAAAATAATAATAACAATAATAATTAAATGATCGTTTATAATAATAATAATAATAATAATAAAATAATAAATAAAAATAAATAAATAAAATAAATAAAAATAATAAAAATAAAATAATAATAATAATTAAAATAAAAAATAAAATAAAATAAATAAATAAAATAAATAAAAAATAATAATAATACTAATATTAATAATAATAATAATAATAATAATAATAATAATAATAATAATAATGATAAAGATAATATGAATCCCATATAATTGTAAAACATCTCTTTCGTATTAAGTAGGTTGTCCATATATATGGGATTTTGAAGGAATTTCATTCCATTCAGTTCCAACCAACAGTAAGAATGGAATTCAGTTTAATGCTTTTAAATTTTTCAACCAAACACGTATAAAGAAATGGGTCCAATTCCACATGAGAATCCTTAGGATTCCGCGAGCAACAGTAAGCATATAGTTATGCTTAGATTGTTTTATTTTATTTTTTTACGAGTTTCAGTTGCACATCCGTGTACCCGCTCCTTTCGCTTTAGAAATTTCAAACTTTCTACAAGTCAACATATTAACCATGAAAATGAACTAAATGGTTTGAAAGCGTGCGAACAAGTGTTGAGATTAAAATGTGCATCCATGTGGATAAATTAACCCTTATTCAATTATTAGAAAACCAAACAACTTAATTTACTCGGCTTTTATGGCTATCTACTTATATTGGGGTTCAGCACTTCTTAAAACAATATATCGGATAAAAAATTAGTCGATGCAGTTATATATTGAATAGTAATTCAGCAATCCAAAAGTGAATACCTAAACTTAAACTCATAAGGTTACTTAAACAGCATAATTGAGCTATGTGTAAACAGTAAACACCATTTCTTATGTTAAGCACTCCTCTTCTCTTTTTTTAACATAACGTTGAGCTTTTCTCAAGAACTAATCTTGGGCGATTCTCTTAGCCCAACTTATCTAGGGTCTATTTATGTCCCCGTGTGATAGCATATTCTTCCTAACCCTACATTAGGGGAGTAAAGGTATCGAATTTAGTCAAACTTTGGCGAGTTCGACTTTCGACAATACTATATTAGGATCAAGCTTGACTCGATATCTCGGTGAGCCTCGATGAGACAAGTTAGAGCTCATTCGAGAAAGTTTGAATTATGCTCGAGTCCAGGTCGAAAAGCTTAATTTATGTGTAACGACATGATTTTAAAACTAACTAAAATTGAACTATATGATAAGATTTAAATTTGACTTGAGACTCATAAAGCTCGATACATAAGTATTTAAACTTAGTGTATTTACATACAAGTCTTTAAAAGATACATACTATATTATTAAAAAAATAAATAAATAAATAAATAAGAAAATAAATCAACCGTACATAAACTTGAATTTAACTTGTTAAACATTTCGAGTTCACTTTTCGAACTTGAGTTCAGTTCAGAAAAAGGATTCAAGTTCAATCGAATTGCTAAAAAAAAAACTCATTTACACCCGTATGCCAGCGCACATTAGCACCAACAAATTGACATTCACATGACACAAGTCCAACACAACAACCGTTAAATATTCATATTTTCATTTGTCACCTTTCTTTGTACAGCCGTCACTATGTCTACATGTAATTTAACCTTATCAAAAACGCCAAAACACAAACACTAAAGTACAAATCATCTAATCAATAAATCATCTTTCATATGACCACTACCACACATAACAAAAACAAAACAAAACAAAAGTTTTTATCTCTAGCCCATATTTTTCGTAAGCAAAAACCAACTAAAAAGCATGTCAAATTTACCTCAGTTTGATCTGATCATAATTGGTGCAGGTGTTATGGGCAGCTCAACTGCATACCATGCAGCAAAACGCGGTCTCAAGACGTTACTTCTTGAGCAATTTGACTTGCTACACTATAGAGGTTCCTCGCATGGCGAATCCAGAACTATACGTGCAACTTATCCTGAAGCGTACTATCCTCCTATGGTCATAGAATCTGAGAAACTATGGTGTGAAGCTGAACTAGATGTTGGTTATAATGTTTATATTAAGACTGAACAGTTGGACTTGGGTCCGTCGGATAATACTTCATTGTTGGCCTTGATTGCTAACTGTGAGAAGCAAGAGATTAGTCATAAAGTTATGGATAGTAAGGAGGCGAATGATAAGTTTGATGGTAAGGTTAATGTGCCTGAGGGTTGGATGGCGCTTGTGAGTGAAAATGGTGGTGTGTTGAAGCCTACTAAGGCTGTTGCTATGTTTCAGACGTTAGCGGTTAAGTATGGAGTGGTTGTGAAGGATAAGACGGAGGTTGCTGATGTGGTGGTTGATGAGGAGAAAGGCGGTGTGGTGGTGAGGAGTAGCTCGGGGGAGATGTTTTATGGGAAGAAGTGTGTTGTTACTGCAGGTGCTTGGGTTAGTAAGTTAGTTAGGAATGTGAGTAAAGGAGTGGTGAATTTGCCTATACAAGCGATTGAAACGACTATTTTTTACTGGAGGATAAAAGAGGGGTGTGAGGAGGATTTTACGATTGGTAAAGGTTTTCCGTCGTTTGCTAGCTATGGTGAGCCGTATATATATGGGACGCCTGCTTTGGAGTTTTCTGATTTGATTAAAGTGGCTGTTCATGGTGGTAAGAAATGTGATCCGGATAGTAGGACTTGGAGGCCTGCTGAAATGGTTGTTGAGTATTTGAAGGATTGGCTTAAGGTGACGTTTGGTGATCGGATTAAATGGGAGGATGGCCCGGTGATGAGTCAGTCGTGCTTGTATTCGATGACACCGGATGAGGATTATGTGATTGATTTCTTGGGAGGTAGGTTTGGTGAGGATGTTGTGGTTGCGGGTGGGTTTTCAGGCCACGGGTTTAAGATGGCTCCTATTGTTGGGAGGATTTTGGTGGATTTGGTCGTTGGTGGGAAGGCGCTTGGTGGAACTGGATGAAGAGATTAAGTGGTTTAAGATTGGACGATTTGAAAGAAACCCGAGAGGAAACGTGAAACATTTTGAAGATCAAGTTCGGCTTAAGTAGGTAGTGTTAATAAGTTTCTGGACAAATGTAGCGTCTGTGAATTATGAATGACAATAATATACGATTTGGGTGTGTCAACTAACAGTTAAGTTATCTGTAAGTTAATCCGTGATAAATGGGGTTTAGAGAAGTGATCTCACGAATGTAATCCCTTGTAGATGATATAGTGTTCAAAGAGCGAGTCTCCCATGTAAGCCTACAAGGGCTGACAATCATACTTGTTGACATTCTATTCGAATTGGTAGATTACCAATTGCAGGTCGTGAGTGTTTTGTAAGTTTTTGGTTACAGGTGTCTAGAACTTAAAACTAAAATCTAGGTACTACTCGAGGTCAAACAGTATTTTCTAAAACATTGATAAAAAATAATAACTAATCAGCTCTGACAAAACCAACTAGTATGTAACCCAAAAATAATGGTTAAAATATAAACACAATGAGAGATAATTCTACCTTCATGAACTCCCTAATGTGCTGTTTGAAGACGCATTAAGAACTATAACTGTGTTCGGTAAGAATCCACAAGTGAGGCCTGAGCACTCTGGACACCACTTCACACTCTCTACAAGGTTCCATGATGACGTTAAGGGCGTTGCAGGTGGAATCTACACTTAATAGTTAACACTAAATTAAGAACTGTAAGATAAAAGGATCAGGAACCAAATTTGAACAAATAGTTTACCGCAAACTCCATGGTTAATGAAACTTAAGATGTGCTGTAGCACGGCAAACCAATTTCACCAACCAATATGAATAACGGTATATCGACTTACTTCGATGATTTTGTGAAACAACGTTTGAATTTTACATCAAGGTTAACAAAAAAAGCAGTATTAAGGTTAAGTACTAACTTAAAATAGCAGACTAGAAGGCATGATTCAACAGCTCCACTTTTGAAGCAGAACAGCGGAGGACCCATATTTACCATCAACATTTCACACCATATAATCAACAAAAGGCAACAATTATACGAGTATATCAATTCTAAATGTAACATATCCCAACAATGTACAGCAATGGCTAGGTTGTAATTTAGCCTCATTCTCGAAAATTAACAGCTGAGGACTAAAAAAGCATTCACCAATTAGGATAAACATAAATGACAACATCTGATAATCTTCTAAAATAAACAAAAGAGCAAAAACCCAAAGATAAACAGTATGTCACTAACATAAGGTTTAAACTAGCTTTGGCTCCATCCTGATCTGTCTTCACCTTGGTGAATAAGCATGTACACTCAGGATTACGCACCTTTGATCTTTGGAATGATATTCTGTGCACTGTTTGATGCAAATAGGTTCTTGCTACACATATGTACAACGGTAATATGGAATAAGGCCCTTCCAATAATTCCGTTGCATACAAGTGAAATATGGTCTCTTATAGGTTAAAGAAAGTTCCAATGAGTATTAAATGGCTGTCCTCATGTGAGTCACCTTGGTCTCCAATAGTTAGGAGCTGCAACAGCAAAAAAGATCAGCAATGCACCAACAAGAAGAAAAGAGCGAAATGAAGAAAAGTTTAGGTGGTGCTTGGTCAAAATCAATATGAATATGCATATGGACTTCTAAACCCAACCATTTAACCAGGTATTGAGGATTCCCATTTTTATGGGTATAATTCCCGAACCATTACCTCAAAGGCTCAAATCCAAACACCGATTAAAACCATACCGTTAATTCAAACATTATCAAGTCACTACCCATAAACCAAACACCGCCTTAACATTTTACAAATCAAGATGCCCAGGCTCTCTCATAGCTATCTTACATCATAAGCATGCTTGTATGAATCAGTTTATATACAACACAAGGAAAAAAAAAACAAGTCAAGGGAAAAAGTACCTCTAGATCCCATGGGAACTGGTGCATCTGGGTATGGTCTATGAGGTCCCATTTCTCTATGATTTACAGGTCGTACAGGATAATGCCAACCGTTATTGGACATTGGCGGCTCATAGGGTGGACCATGATACATATTGGGGGGATACCGTCCTCTGGGGCCATCTGGAAGGCATGGACCTGTAAAAGATATGAAATGACGAAAAACAGTTAAACTGGAAGCACAAGTCATGCAAAACGGCAGTTGATTTGAGTATATAAATCATGATTTTTACCAGAGTATGGAGGGGGTGGAAACCTCCAGCTGTCATCTGATGAGGTGCGTGCATTCTATCATGATCACTATGAAAATTCTCAGTGTCTGTACTGTTGACAAAATGAAACCTGCCAGGATAAGAGGGAGGCGGAATATCCCTACTCGACTGATCTGATTGAACGTATGAGAACTGAGATGACGGAGCAGGGTGTGGCGGCCTCAGAGGACCGTTAGCTTGAACAGGTGGTCGCGGGACAGGAAGACTGCTGAAAGAGCTAGAACTAGATGGTTCTGGAACTTGCATATCCATACTGGGTCTCTGCCTTCAACGGAATGGTAATGAGCTGACTGGGAAGTTGACTGCTGTAGATCACCATCACCGTTCTGCATGTAACATATAGTTAGGGGCAATTCACATTTACCTAACATAAACACCATAGCGCCATATTTACCCAAAACATGCTTTAACTACACTGTACATCATGCATTTAAAACTTGTATCTTGGGTACATATGGCATTTTGATGCTTAGATTAGGTATATATGGAATTAATTGCAAAACCTATCAAGTCACAGTTTATAGTAGAGATGTGAGATGTCAACATAGAGGGGGATAACAGGTTAAAACGTGTAATCTTGGGTACTAATAAAACGGGTTGACGGGTTGATCTGGAACACTTCTTGTGACATTTTAATGTGAACAGTTGGTTTCCAATAAGATTAAAAAAATCAGTTATGCGCATAACAATTAACAAATAGCATTTTGTGTAGAACATTATAGGGGGCTTATTTTATTTTTTTACAAAAGAACGCTTTTATGTTATATTTGACCTGTTCGATCCAATTGATCTGTTTTCGTCTGTAGATTTTTTTATTCTACCATTAGCTGATAAAACATAACAAGTCAACCTAGTTATAAATAAATGGGTCGTAATTGTAACCACTAGTTCAAAGTAATGAAAAGTAAGTTTCAAACTTTACCTGATTAGATGCATAAGGATTTGCATCAGCAGAGTTTCCCAGGGTGTCTGAGATTGGAGGTGGTGCAGGATGGGAGGCTGGAGGCGGTGGAGGTAGAGAGGCTGGAGCAGGAGGTGGAGGGAGTGAGACTCCAGGAGGTAGAGGGAGTGAGAGACTCAGGAGGCAGAGGCGGAGGGGTGGTGGCGGTGGAAGAGAGACAGGAGGAGGTAGAGGTGGCGGAAGGGAGGCCAGAAGGGGTGGAGGAAGGGACACTATATGGGGTGGTGGGGGTGGTGGAAGTGAGGCTGGAGGGAGGAGGAGAGCAATGGAGGAAATGAGGGAGGCATATCTATGGGTAATGGCGGCAAATCTTGTCTGATTTGAAGGTGGGATATTCCTGCAGATTTACTGACACTATCGGCGTCTTCCATCCAGTTTCCATCTCAAGTTCACGTCCTCCAAGACATGGGTATGCTTTTCTGCCGGAGGTGTAGGTACCTTATCACGTTCTTCAGAAATTTGAGGATCCCTTTCAGGAGTAACAGCCTCAAATCCCTCTCCATCAGAATCACTTTCTTCTTTTTCATCCTTGAGCATTGTTGGCATGCAGAAGCCAGATAACTGTATGCTCGAATTACTGGAAGCCAAAAAAAATCCATTAAACACCACTAGATTGATTTGATTATTTCATAATAATCTACCGAAAGATAGATTACTTAATACCTTCCATATTCATCAACTAGCATGCCCTCGACTTCCCTAATTGGATCATCAAAGGCCCTTTCATTCCTAAAGGGCGGCGAAATTACCGATCCGAGAAGACATGTTATTGAGAGAATCAAGCTCACGAATATGGTGACGAATCATTGGTTCTGGAAGAATCTTCCTTTCTTGCCACAGCTTCAGAACCTATCCAGCAGTACAAACACTATATAAAGAGACAACATAAATGTTGTATTTGCAGTGTATGCTTGTACCTATCTTCAGTGCTATGTTTACCATATTTTGAAATTGAGTAATCACTGATAGGTCGGGGACCCACAAACACTGTTTATCCTTATTTTTTTTAAATATTACTAATGTTGTATGTATTAGAAAACATAAACTTCACGGGGAACCTTCAAACCCTTCGAGATAATACACTAACCAAATCTGGCCCTTTATATGTAAATGGGTCGAGATTGCCACTTGTTCTATGACATGAAAACTTATACACTAACGATGGCAACAAAACGGCCCACGATAATGATAAAGAGTAATATATTTAAAAGAACAAGACTTGCCTTTAAGCACTGCCTTCTATTTTCAAGAGCACTACTGCCTGGAGGAGCAGCAGCCAACAACAACCGTGGTAACACTGCTTGTATTGCTGAAGGATACAACCCACCTACTTCACCTGCAACACAAATCTCTAGATCATTGGGAATGCACAGGTAGCAAAAACACGGGTAAAAGACGATATATATTACATTTCTCCAGTTGAGAAAGCAACAATTGCACATACCTCTGAGCCCTCGAGAACATTGTGCAATAGAGTCCACAAGGAAGAACAAGTCCACTCGTTTATGCAAACTTGTTTCCGCTTCCAAACTACGAGCAATAGTCTCCACCACCTACATTCAAAATAATAAATGCTTGTGTAACTTTATCAAAGAGCATACCCACCAATGGAGAAAAAACTTGAAGACAACAAAATGAAGATGAGGCATGATAATACAAGATGAAGTTTTAAGTACGAATTATTATTGATCTCTAAAGCTATAACTTCCTATACTAAAGGTGGTGATGACATTCATCACCAGCTCCACAATACCCTTTTCATAATTAACTCAACTGTCTGAACTGAAATATACATGTACTTCCGCCTAACTGAAAACAGCTTCACACTTGCATAGGAAATAACCAGAACCCAAGGCACGGTAACAGTGACCATAGGTATAAACTGGTTTGCCTAAATGCAAGCCAGAGATTACAATTGACATCAAAAACAAGAATTGAACTAATAAGATCATCTAGGGCTTATAAATTAACAGTTCGTCATTAAATTGCAAAAACAGATTTACAACTAGCACATGGATAGCAGATCCAAGAACATGGTGCATAATATGAGTGGCTGTTTAAAAACTTGCCAAAGAAACTCTAGTTCTGGATCAATAGGATCATAATTAGCCATTGTTAAGATTTGTGTTTGAAAACTAACTGTCTGATCGTTGGCCTTATAATCAGAACAATCAGTGTTCAGTGATCAAATAAAGAGCTGCTTCTCATTTACCTCGAATTACCAGTCTTAGATAACTAGTTTCGTATCAGCTACTACAAGAGATTTCCTATAGGTAACGTAAAAAACCTATTCATCCTTTCTTTTAACCGACTTTGACGGACCCTTATATCCCAAAAGATCTCAGTTTTTCACAGATATGTCAGTCATTTGATCTATCAATTCCTCAAATAATCAGAAACTGTCAAAACACTCATAATTTTTATCATCTTAAACAGCTACAAACAATAAAAGCATATCCAACACTATCTTGAACATCCCCAATATGTAATGTATGAACAATTAAACATAATTTCTCGACACTACCCTTAAGCGATCAGTCACACCACATCATAATATTGCAGGAGAACAGAGAAGTTAAAAGAGGATAATATTACCTTAACAGCAATACCAAATTTAGCACAATCAATCGCAAAGCGGGTAGATCGGTCAATTGTTTTCTTTGTCCGTGTTAGTGCCCCAAGACTGGCCTCAAAGGAGGCGAGAGCAGCATTTCCTTCTGATATAATGCTCCAGTTGCCGGTTGGCTTCGGTTTCTCCTTCACAGCAGGGCTACTACTGTTTTCAGGTAAAGTACTATTATCTGAAGCGGATATTTTGAAAACTGTAGTATTTCATGGAGAGGCTCGTGTACTTGAGTCTAACCCCAGTCGGGAGAGGGATTCCCGGGTACCTGACCCAGTTTTATGGCTCAAGCTATCTTCAATTACAGATGAAAGAGAAGGTTCAGGACCAGGAATAACAGTCTTTAACTCAGCCACATTCGTTGAAGATGGAAGTTCATCAACTTCCATCTTTGCTTTTTTGGTTGCTTCAGTATCTACCAGTCTAAGACAGATATGGATCCAACTACGATGTTAATAATGCAACTAGAATAGCAAAAACGTGCAGTAGGAAAAGGAAATCTCAGCACTATCTAGAGGTGGCGCTAATATATATGGATTCAGGTTGTTTAGTCTCTTACGGGTCAAATGGGGATCAGCAAAAAGATGGAAGGAGACAAACAGGTTGAAAGTCCTGAATCACCAAAGTGTATTATTATTGCATTTTCATCACTAATTAAACTATTATTGAAGTAATATAATTTTAGTAACCAAATTCAACACTAACTGTTAATAATACAAAATCCGAACAGTATGATAAGAAGACTAGTTTAACCCATAACCTGAGCCACCCACCCCATCCATAATGCCACCTTTAGCGCTATCCTAAAAGAGGATATGCAGACTGATTCAAAAGATGCACATACTTACATTGCATTGTCATTGCAGCTTTTCTGTGGAGAAGACTGCAACAGATTCACGTCATGTAAAACAACCCCATTTTCCAAATTGCTTGATATAGGATCTGAATGCATCTCAGAAACATCTGAAGAATCTTTTTTGCTACCCTCCTTCAACTCTGAAGTTTCAAACTGACACTCAATATTACTAAGTGCTATAGAGACAACAGAAGTATCATTGCATTCACCGGGAGACTCTTTGTTCTCAATAGCATCTGAGGAAGGTTTCGGGCTTTGCAGGACTAGAACCGTTTCGGCAGTTCCATTACAAGAATGCAACATGACAGAATCTTTACTGTCAGCAATTTCCACTGCCTTTTGTGATGGGCTGCTACTAGTTCCAGAAGGTTGACTGCAGGTATTGTCCTTATCAATTGTCTGTTTTTCTTCAGCTGGTGGAGCTAATTCGCAGCACACACCATTGCTGGGAGAGTTCGACTTTTGTACGACAGACTCTTCGGTTTCTTTTGGGGAAAGAGATCCGTTAACAATGGTCTTCAAGGCAGATGGTCCTCCAGGAGAAATTGGCTCATCATCTGCAACATTAGCAGACATAGCTTCCAGAGCACGATGGAGCCGCTTAGACGGTGGTAAAGCAGCTTCACCATCAGCTAAACAGCCAAAATTCTTATTCTTTGTAGCTTCCCATAGCGGGGGCTTATTTACCGTACATTTTCTTAATGTAAAAGACGGATCTGCTACTTCCATAACCGCCATTGGGTCCCCCTCTGCAGAGAAAATTTCTGCATCACTTATTATTGTACAGTCCTGCCTTGGTTTATTTGCGGCTTCCGAAGATAATGATGTTCGACCCATTCGAACCCTGGCCCTTTTCACTAGAGGCAGATGCTCATCACCATTTTCCTTGGTAAACTTTCCACGGGAATTTTCAAAATCAGCATTCTGAGCAGGTTCGGTTTTGTTTATCTCAATACCAGAAGTTGATTGCCTGTCTGCTCGATCAGGGAACTCAGTGGTAACTGTGATAGCCGCGTTTTCTACTTGGCTTTCTTTTCTTCTTGACAATGACAGCTTTATTTTGAAGTTCCAGCCTCTGACTTAACTGCATGTCTCCCTCAGAACATTCCATGGCATTCTCATGCTCCATAACTTTATAACCAGATTGCACACAGTTGACTTCATTAAAGCTCTTGGTATCAGAGTCGCCGGTTACAATTTCAGAACCGTTTTCTTCAGGACTCGCATTTGAGCCCATTCCATCAGATGAACTTGGCGATGTCCTGGCCCTTTTGCTCCTCCTTTGAGTCACTTCCCGTGGCATACTAGATAAACGATCATTATTCATCACAGCGTCTTCAGAAGACACTGTGCGGTTCTGATATATGCAAGAACTCCTTGCCCTTCGAGCAGATGGTACCCTTCCATTAGATACGGACATGTGAGTACCAGAATGTTTCTTTCTAGAGTATGTGGTTGGCAAAGGTGCTTTTGTGACCGCAGAATTGCCGTTATTCCCCTCAGATATTATGTCCCCCTTGTGGAGAACATCTTGTGTCAAAAGCATCATTAAGTTTTGAAGAAATCGACATTTTGGGGATGAGTCAGCAGTAGGAGCCCTCATCCTTTGACCCAGAACTTGCAACACATTCCTCCGACTTGACACCATTTGTGAAACCGTTTGACCAGTGTAATAACACCATCAGCTTGTTCCTGTTTTTTTAGCTCCTCATAGCTATCAATAATTTCCCTGGCAGCACGAACAAAGTCAGCACCTTTCCCATGACGTTTTCCCAAAAGAGAGTCTTTCTTCTCCTCTGTAAAAGCCTCAAGATCAGCTGGACTGCAGAACGCTCTGCAAAGAGAGATATACTTAGTCCATCCAGATAAGCAGTCTACCCTCAAAGAAAAAACAATATGAACAAGCAAACAAAAAGACAATGACAAATCATCAAATAAATTGGCGCAGGAAACTGTTAAAGCCCACCAAACCTCTACATAGAAAGGTGTATAAATTAGCTTGTTGAAACTATTACCTAACTATTGTGAGTTGCACTCACAACTATCAACTATTTATCCTTGATACTGCTAATTAATTGAATCAGCAGGGCTCAAAAAATAAGTTTCAGGTAACTCGTTTTGCGTCAATTGCAAAAGACAATAATTAAAGCTATATTAAGTCACCTAATTACCCTTATTCATCATAATTTGAGACTTCCAATCCCATCTTAAACGACACAGCTCCTTTTTTCACCAAATAATAATAATAATAATAATAAATAAAAATAATAAAAAAGCTAAACAAAAACAAAAAAAAAAACAAAAACAAAAACAAAAAAAAACATCTTGCCTTGGTCATTTTATGTCCTAGTTTCCTGAAGGTTATATTTCATTATCATACATATGTGGTTCATTCATGCTAGTCAAAAGTCAAAAACTCAACCATTATTTGTCTCAGTTTGGTACCTTCAGCCATCTACTTTCAAAATGCACATCCAAGATTAAAGGTTAAATTTCATCATCATACATATGTGGTCCATTCATGCTAGTCAAAAGTCAAAACCATTATTTATCTAGCTGTTTGTTACCTTCAGCCAATGATCTTAACTTATGGTAACCTGTATTAGAGATAGAGCGGTGTGCCTACTCATACGATACCCAATGTTGTTTGTAGAACAAACACCACAAGAATAATTGAATAAAGGCATGGAAATAAGGCAACAAGATGACCACACAAATTTTGTGCAAACAAAACAGCACGTCAGCACCATAATTCTAACAAGCTAATGCATCTGCCAAGGTAAAAGTTCAAAGTGCATATAGTGGACTACACTTATTTTGTGTTTTACATATAAAAAATATGGGACATTTCACTTGTAGTAGCAGCGCCCAAACATTGCATCATCTGTTACACAGGCTGGCGCTAATTGTTTCCATAGTTTCAGTTTTTTTTAATATCAGATACTCTTTACGGTTACTTCACAGGCAAACAATGTCACTTCAACATATAAGCTTTTATTAAGCCTGCAATTTCTGTGGAATGACTGTAGCATGAGTTCTCTTATAACATGTTTCAAACACGAAGATGCATTTATCCACATTGTTCAATTCGTCAATTTATAATGACCGACAAAAATATATTTTGATCAACACAAAGATAATAGTATACTTCTTTTGGTTTCAACATAAGCTGCAAATATCCAAATAAGTGGGTGCTTGTTTCATTCAGTTGTGTGCTTCTATAAATATCAACTTAAATGTGCAATACTTTAAAACTACATACTAACGTTTAAACCATATATTCACTTTATAACTAATTAGAGCCAATTATGGATGCATGTGGTACATATTACAATAGATAAAGGCATAAATTTTGTAAAAGCAAACTGAACCTAACGAAGTTGAACAAGTCCACTAACTGAATGATCCTATAGATAGAATAGCATCATAGATCCTCTATAAAATTTAGCATAGATGCAATATAAAGTTAAGATAATGTTAGTTCAGTTCATCCATATAAAGTAAGTAACTTACAGCAAAAGTAACTTAAGAGATAGATTTTGCCATGAGGTGAGATTTGCACATGTATTTGACTCCTATTATCATCTGAAAAAATCCTTTGTTTTGTGAAAGAAATAACTAGGCAACAAAAAGATCAGTGGCATGCTAGACTTGAAAAAATGTCAAAACATAAGAATGCTAGGTGGTTAAGTGAGCTTGTACAGCTGCTAATGTTTGTAACATCAATTATATCCGCAAGTATGTGCCCAGCCTTGCAACTAGATCCTATTTGAACACATCAAACTCCAACTTACAGTATAGAATCATTCCTACATGGTCATTTAACAGAAGGAATCATCGTGGTAACACAAACAAAACTCATTCAATAAAATTCATTCACTGACTGCCAATACTTTTAGTGATTGCCTTGTATCTCACACAATATACGGTCTAGCCTCAAGAATTTTTATGGTATACCTTTGTTTGATAGATAAACAAAAAGATGCACCTCTCTCTAGTGGCTACTCTTAAGCTCTCTTAATATACAATTGCCTGTATATGTGGATTCAAAGCTAAAAGGGAGAATTACATACATCCCCATTTAAACATCACAAATTACATATTTCCCCAACCAAAAATTTAAATTACATATTTACCCAATTTCATTTATGCTTTATTAAGACAATTAACCCTTTCATTTTTCTCTGATTTGGTTTCCCTTAAATCTAGTATCATTTTTCTTTGTACTCATGAACCAAAAGATTGACCGGTAAGCTTGTCAATCTGCTAGTTTATGTGTGACACTTGCATTTTTGTATGGCTTTAGGCCTTAATTGCAAGAGACTTTTATAAATTATAAGAATATAAATATCAAGTGGTTGAAATCTTAAAATATATGAAGATAAATATATTGTTGTAAAAGATGGCCACAATATTATTTGCATTAGTTTGCCAACATGTATTGAAATGTTATTTTGTTTTGTATCAATGCTCGATAGCTTTTGATCTCATTTGATAAACTTACGTATTTATTAATTGAAGTTTCATTGGAGAATGGTTAAATTTTAAGATGTTTATAATAAAATAGTTAATATGGGTAAATATGATAATTGTATAGATAAGATTGGGTATATATGTTATTATGAAATTTGGTTGGGGAAATATGTAATTAATGAAGTTTAATTGGGGATGTATGTAATTGCCCCAAGCTAAAATATATATGATAAAAACCATGTGTGTGCACTTGTGTGCACTAGAGGAAGAGACGAGACCAAAAAATAAAGCATCCATTATAAAAGCCAACTTCCGGGACCCAATAATCAACCCTAGAGGACAAAGGCAAACTCAATTGTGAAATTCTAATTAATATATTTTAAACAAAAAAAAAAGATCCACAATGCAATGGTAGACTACGAGTCATTAACACAATCTCCGACCCATAATATAGTTAATCAATATCAATTACATATCTCAATGTACACATTAAAAATTAACCATGATATAGTTTTTTTGACTTCATACATACCCAAAAATAAAATACACGACATATCTACAGATCACCATCTAACTAGTTTGCATAATGGCATTCCGTGTAATTAAACAACGGCTATAATTAAGTTCATCATGTAGATTCGAGATGTAAACCTAATAATTAGGTCGATTAATCTTTTAAGTTTGACATCCACCAAAGCTAACTGATTAGCTTGTTACTCTCTCCGCAGCTAGTTGGGGTCTAACATGCGCTAAGATATGTCTTTTACTTGTTATTTTGACAATAATGTTTATTTTTATGAAGTAGATTGATTTAAATCTGAGGTCCGAATTGTTGTATTAGCTCATACTGATGTAAAAAATCAAAAAATGCTTGAAATGATGTTTTCATTGTAGCTTATCATATAGTCGCTTCCTCTCTATGTTCTCACAGCTACCAATGCACTGATCGGTTGACGGTTATTACTATTTCAACGTGGGATTTTTAACTTCACCCCTGTGTTATTGTGCACGTTGCGGTCTTGCACTAAACATGATAATAATAATATTATATGATTTGGCAGATCTAATAACCAACACCATCGTTTGAGAGTTAGTTTGCTTAAATTTATTATATTTTGTCTAAAAAATAACTGCTGTGAAAGAGCATTACAAATCACAGCTTGGGTAGCTGTCAAGAAAACAAGAGGAGCAAATATATAATAAGCTACGAAGCAAAAATCAGTATGCGCATTCATTAACTTATAACCAAAGTATAAGCTAAGATAGCAACCCAACCTTAGATTTTGATCAAACCACAACCTAAAATATACTGTAACACCTTTATATAGCAAGTAAAGCAGCAATCTTACTACACTACAGCTGAGACCAGATGATGGAACTTGTTCATTAAAAATTATCAATTCTTAAGACTGATGACAACCATGAGAAATGGCAAAAAACTGAACAACAGCCAGGCTGATCTACTTGGGGCCTATAACCAACCTAAAGTCTCATTTCGGAGCTTTAGGTGGGTATCATGATAAAACTCTACCCAAGTTTAATAGCGTTAAGATCATCATGATGGTATTTCACTTTTTTTTAACAAGTGGTTGAACACAAGTTAAGCTCTTATAGAGTTAGATGATTGAACCTCTCCCCTATAGCGTCTAATACTCTAAATGACAGCTTCAAGTGACAATCGCATAAATGTGTAACATACACATCTCGTCACAATGATACACATTTGCAAGAGAACACGTAACAACATCAACATAAGATTTAATTAATGACAAAAGCGATAAAACTCCCAAAATTCAGATAGCCCAACCCAAACCAAAACTGTACTTACATTTGTTGAGTTCCAAAGAAAAAGACTAGAACTTTCTTCAAGTCAGCCTTGTACCCCCAATCTTCTGGCTTACTAACCTGCAACCACCAATTAGATTAACAATACGCACAAGCTTCTTATCCCGATCTCCTCCTTAAACAATACAGAATTATATACATCATATAATAAAACACCAAGAACATCAACATACAAATAACTTTACAAAACATACTATGAATCTACTCTACTATCAATTATTCCATTAGAAAATAGCAATACTTGATTGTTATTATAACCTATACTACAGCCAATAAAAACTACCAACTTTGTTGCAAAGTTTAAATCTTTAGCCCTTTGTTTTTAAATTTATCAGAACCCCGAACTGTCTAGTATTAAAAGTGGCCCTTTCACAACCAAGTTAAAAGGCTACAATCTAGATGTTAAAAGGCTATAATCATAGCAAAGCATCCTAAACAAGTATTCTCTTTTCTTCCATAGCAAAATATAAAAGCTTGTTTCTGAATATCACACTATAACTACTGCATACATAAACTAAAGCAGTACTAGTTTTTTATTACAAATCTGTCGTTCATACTCCCAAAGTCATCTTTTAAATAATCACATAGATCAGATTACAAAACACCTATACC
>OU343223.1:13428071-13532591 GCA_910596185.1 Chrysanthemum makinoi
TGTGTATTCATGTTTTCAAACACAAAGAAGTATCTCTGATTGAAAAATACTTTTGGAAAAGCGGTTCGGTATTACTCTCTTTTCTCTAGCATGAATGTGTATTTTTTCAAATACAAAAAGTATTTTGATTGAAAATTGATCTTTCTCATAAAACCTTCTTCATATTGCAAAACTCTTTCTTCAAGCAATACGCGATTGTTTTCAAATCAATTTTCATCAATCAGTGAATCTCAATTCATTCGTGATTAAACTCACCTGTGTTGTCTTCTTTGAGGCGTTCGGTTTGAGCGGCTAGAGCATTTGCGAAACCACAATCAAGGAGAATCTTGAATTATACAGATCACGGGTAGTACTTGTCTTGATCAACGGGGAACGTGGGCGTGCACCCTCATTCAGCGAAGTAATCAAAGACACTTTCGTGCGCTTTATTGCTAACTATTATGCAGGAACACCGGCGGTTCGCGGTGTCGAGGAGTAATCAATCCGCCTCACATCCGCGTTCATTTGAAGAAATCATGATAAAAGCATACTACATCAAGTGATTGATATCTTCACTCCATGCTTCCACTCTGGCTGCTTCAAATATCAAGAATCAACAAAAATCTTCGCAACTCTTATAAGAAGATATCATGATTCAGAATGTGAGCATGTCGGTCCAAAAGTCACAACTTCACATGATGGCAACACTTCAAAGGATTACGTGGGAGATTTATGGTGAGATGTTCTCAATCTTTGCTCAATACTCATCTTCGCGTGGATCGGATAAAGACCTCCATTTGAAATAACAAAACATGCGGTACATGAAGAATCAAAGGCTATGGACTACAGAGCAAAGAACTTAATCAAGAATCTAAGAACAATCAAAGTGTAATATCTGTTTATATTTAATGTAAATTGGGTGACCTCCTTAGGGAGAGATTTTTAGGATTTAGAAAATCCGGTTGTTAAAGAGTCGGTCACCTCAAGAATATGTATTCGTTAGAAAGCTCGTAGTCGTAGTCATGTAATGTTAGTAAGTAGTTTGTCGAGTAACACGTGGAGGAATGACGGATATTTACCCTTGTATGCGATCCACGACTGGCCAGGGTGCCTTGTAAGAAACTATGAATACCCTCTACCTCCCAAGGTAGAGGGTTGGAGCTTTCAATATCATTTTTCTTTGTCTCACCAAGTTCCCAACTCTCTTCCACTTTCTCTCTCTAAAACTTTAATTCATACGCCTATATTTAATATGTGTTGATGTGTTTATGAAATCCAATATGTTACAACATAATACTTAAAAAATCACTAATCATCGAATACATATCTAAAAATTGCAACTCCATCCATATTTCTCCATAGCTCCGTCTTTTGGTAATAGTGAACTCTAACATTTTCGGATCGGTTATGTGATAGATGCGGTTGGTTATAGAACTTCATCGCCCGAAACAAAGCCTTTTCTTCAACACTACTGGATTAGTGTTGCCAACAACTTTTTGGCTAGTTCATCCTTTGCAAGTTTTTTCTCCACCACCGTCTCCAATAGTTGTGTTTTCCTTGCCGTGTAGGTGTGAAGCTTCAGCAACACTACCCTTTGTCGACGACTCGGTATCGGTCTTTGATGTGCTACGTGTGTACAAGTTTTAAATTTATAAAAAAACGATTTACCAATTTTACCAATCACACTATAGCATGCACTTCGTTATATCAAGATTTAGAAGGTAAGTCGGGATGGATTAGCGGGGATTTGTGAGTGAATCTGATTAACAAGTATAAATCAACTAAGGCAATCCAAGAGCAAATAATAACGAGAATAGATATAATGAAATTCAGATGATTAAAACTACACTTACTTAAACTAGTTTCTTATCCTTGATTAGTATGATTGTGTTAACTACTTCTTAACATGTTGGTTATGATAATTAGTTGATGTACTAATCTATTGTTCTTACAAGTTAAACATTCGTAAACATTTTAGTTCATAAAAACAAGCATTAAGTTTAACCAATCAATTCAAGATCAATTCAAGTTTTATAGGTTTACTTTCATAAACTTAAACACAAAAACATCGGTTTGTTTTATCAAATTTCCTTAAGAAATGGTCAATACAAAAGGTAACCGATTATAGACAAAAGGTTACAACTGATTGTAAACAACTACTCTACGGCCGCTTTAGTTGTTTTCAATCATTCCAACTTGATAATCAAAAAGCGTTCTTATTACAACCACACTTTAGTTTCTTTGATTAACCAAGAATAATAGGTAAAAACAATTATCCATAGACAAAATGATTATAACTAGTTGAATAACAATAATTTCTTTCGACCTCTATGATTACTATCAACTAGTCAAACTTGATTAACAAATGTCACTATGAAACTTAAGCACAATTGAATCTTAGAATCAACTTGAATTGAATTAAAACATGTTAACATAATCATAAACTAATCATACGATAATCAACATCATTTAAGCAAGTATATAAAGAAACTAGCCACTCATAGCAAACATAAACATAAAATCAGAACTTTGAACATTAGAAAACATGATTAAGAGTCTTATAATGATTGGAATAAGATTACAAATGATTGAGTAATGATTCCCAAAGTATTGGGGTTGACTTCTTAGGGGTTTGACCTCCAAATGTTGACTTCTTGGACCTCAAACTTTTGGACTTCTAATGATGAATTTGAGAGCTAATAGGGATGTGTTTGATGAGTAGAGAGTTGTATTGAAGTGTGTGTTCTCAAATGCTCACAAGAGGTCTCTATTTATAATAGTTCCAAGCCCTAGGGTATTAAATGTTGAACTTGGCCTCCAAGGAGCTAGGAAGGGACTAGAATACACCAAGGGAAGGACCTAGAATCGTTTGGATGCAATGGGGAATCTTAATGATGAAGAAATAGTAGAACAATGCCTCCCATCCGAATCGGCACCTTGTCCAGCCGATCGGCTGGTCTTCTACACCCCGGCCGATTTGGTTGTGGGTTGCGATAAATTTGGTCCGATCTGGGATTTCTTTGATACCTTTCCAGCCGATCCGGTTGCGGGTTGCAACCCGTCGGTGGAGTCTTCTGAATGATGGAAAATAGACCTTTTGCTTGATTCTGACTTATAGAGCTTGGTTCTTCATTCAACTTGATCTTCTACCATACTTGAAATGCTTGACTTGTGCTTGACATGCTTCAATGAAATGGAAATCTTCTTTTATTGAACATTCTTTAACTTTTCTTTCCATTTCCACACTTTGTTATAAATACTAGACAAACATCTTTTGATGCGATTAAGCACTAAAATCATATGAATATAACCAAATAACATATACAAATGCACAAATAAGCTCTGAAAACATGTACAATCTGAGCGTTATAAGTCTTCTTGCCTTTTCTTTTCCGTGTAGGAGTTGTGTCGTCATTGATTAGGAATAAAGTCTCAACATTGTCATTGCTTCCGTCTCGTAGTAGCTAGATTCGGCGACTTTCTTAGTTTGTCGGATTTAGACGAAGATGTTTGACCCACATGGGTACGTTCCAACCATTTGTCTTCTAACCTAACAACCTCCCATGCTTCAATATGACTAAAAGACTTGCCATTTGTTTTCTTATCATAATCGGCCAAGACATTTTGATGATGTTTATCGCTACACCCCACTCTCACGAAGACATTTCTACAATTAATACAAGTATATAAATTAATACAAGCATATATATTAATACAAGTATATAGAGTTTAAAAATTATGTTAGTGCAAATATTAAGATATTTAATCTATACATTCTCAATTGTTTTGTTGATGACAAACATGTAACTTGTAATACATAACGTAAAATGTATAAGTTACATGTAATTATATTTTGTCTCAACATACTCTCAACACCTCTCGACGACTCAAGTCCTTGTATGCTACAACGGTCATTACATGTTTGTTATGTTGCGTTATGATCAAACCCCTAACAAACCATTAAACATGTTTATTTAAATAGTTTATAAAACACTTAAGTAAACATAAGTAAATGTGTTGGGTAAAACCCATGACCCAAGACCCATACCCATTTGACTAGATGCATTGCATCTATTAGATACATTGTATCTAATGAAATACCCATGGACCAACCCATAACCCATGACCTATGACCCAAAACCCATGGGTAAAAGCGATCCTACGGATCCCTCAAAGTGCCACGGATCCCTGGAATTACAAGGGACGGATCCCTCTAGAAGGGATCCTTGGAGCATAAACATGGTTTGGCCTTTTTGCCTATAAATAGCAAGCCACTTCTTACCATTTCTTTACACCTTCACACATAGTTTCTCTCCACCATTTCTAGAATATTTAGATCATTAGGAAACATGTAAACCACCCTCATCTCATATGATCATAATGCTTCTAACTCTCTGTAGCATACTCCCGAAGTGATCCTCCAAAGCAAGCTTAGAGATCTTGCATCCTTACCTACTAAGTGATCACCCATCACAAGATACAAGCACATGAAGATCTTCTAAAACAAGCTAGGGAAACTTGTCATCTTCATTCATAGAAGACTAATTACATCATGCTTTGTGTCCTTGATGTTTAGTTTATGATTTCATATCCATTAGACACATTGTCTTGGATATTGTTTAGTATCATATTCTTGTATCTATGACTAGACTAGATGGTTTATGTGTTTGTGCCATAAAACACAAGGTTTGTTATGTTGGGCCAAAACATAGCGGGTATCATAGATGTGTTATATATCTATGACTAGACTAGATGGTTTATGTGTTTGTGCCATAAAAACACAAGGTTTGTTATGTTGGGCCACAAAACATAGCGGGTGTCATAGATGTGTCAAAGGCATTAGTGAAGAATGCTAAAAGAGTCAAGATGAAGGCATTAGTGAAGGGTGTCGAGTAATCTAACCAAGGGCATTAGTGAAAGGTGCCTAAGGTGTACATTCGATATGGTGTGTTTTGATGTACAAGATAGAGTAGTATTGGATCCAAGGATATTGATATCCTTGATGGTGTTGTAATAAGGAGTTGGTCTCCTTAGGGGTATAGGTGTTGTGTAGTGTTGGGTAGTAGTTCCTCCATTGTAATGGAACTCGGTACTTAGCCTAGTACCGGATAAAGGGTAGCGACGTTGTGGTAGGTGTGGTTCACCTTGGTGTGAAAGAACCCGGTGGTTAGCCTAGTATCGGAAAAAGAGTAGGCGATGTTGTGAAGGCTTCTCCGCCATAAGGAGTTGGTGTCGTGTAGTGTTTACGAACTCTCGAGTAGGTGACTCGGGGAGTGGAGTAGGGCAAGGAAGGTGTCCTTGTAGCCAAACCACTATAAATCCTTGTGTTGGTTTGTCTATCATTTTACTTATCGCTTTACTCTTATTCTTGCATTACATTGTTTATTTTCTATGTGGTTGATGTCTATGTTTGTGATACATACTTGGTCTTTCATATAGTCATAAACTATATTTAACACTTTACATGTTATGACACGCTTGATCAAGAAAAAGCAACCGGACTAATAATGGTGAAACTTGATTTATAATGAACCATTAATCTTGCGGAATCTTATGTGATATTAAGAGGGTTGGCCTTACATGCGTAATCGTTAAATGCATCCTTCCGTCGAGATTAGCAAATGCAATGGTTTATACTATATTTGATACAAAAGTTTTAAGTTTTAAGCGGGCGTATTCACCCCCCCTCTACGTTTTCACAATTGGTATCATAGCGGGTTGGCTCTAGTTTTTAAAACAAATGGTTTTCAAAGCAGTAAGGTCCTGTATCAAATTTTTGGTGAAGTCAAGCATAATATGAAAAGTGTTTTGTTGATTTTTCTCTTTGAAGTTTTGTTGTTAAATATCTTGTTAATCAAGCTTGAATAAATGTAAAAATGGATAATATAACTTCATTAAAAAGTCTACAACATGAATTTTGTAATTACAGTGTGAGATCATGGATCCCTCGAGTTACTGGGCCGGATCCCTCAAGCAAGGGATCCGTGGGATCCGTGGTACGGAGGAAGTTTTTGTCTGAATTTCAAAAATTCATAACTACTCAACCGTAAGTCGTTAGAAGTCGTGTCACCTATTGTTTTAAAGGTATTTAAGTCTACTTTCATTTAAAAATGATTTCATAAACTGATTCAAAACAAAATTTACAGAATCATTGATTTATAATAGAAAGTCATTTTTCGGTCATAACTTTTGCACAAACTTTTGATCTAATTGGAGACGGATGTTTTCGTCTTTGAACAACAATGTGTCCTCTTTTGAAATGAAGGTTTTGATCATATTTATAAAAGAAACTAATCAAGCTTGGTATACATGTTTATATTTAACACAAAGCGAGGAAAAGAACTTTCGTATGCTATGCTAAATGATAAATTGTCTTCCTTGCATTACTTGATTATTTGCTTATCTCAAATAGCTTTGTGTTTGTTTGATTGATTAACATATGTGGTTTCCTTACCTTGCTATTCATTCTCTTGGTTGTCGATTTAGTAATATTCTACTAATAAATGTGCTATTTGGAGTGTTTGGGATAACATCTAAGTTGTGTAGAAAATGTTAGTTTAAATACTTAGATAAGTCATATAAGTTGAAAAATATTTAAAACATGTAATACACTAAATGGCCTTTTGATTGAGCTTGTCATGTGTGCAACATAAATATTTTATGTGCTTATATGATTTCATGATTTCATATTTTCTTGTATCGTTTTCTAAAAACAACAAGAATGTACATCGGATCATAACCTACACTTGTGTTGATGATGTACTCTCCCGTTTTCCTTTTCATGATCGCTTTCCAAGCTTCATAGTAGGATTGACAACTTGATTATTTCATCCGATATACTCAAGTAAATTATTTTGTAATGCATATATAATTGTTCATATCCGAAAGTCCAAACTCGAGCTTTCCAACAACATATGTTGAACTAGCTCATCCAACCATTTTTTTGTTCACCATATGGACAAATTTTTGTTTAACATGACACCTTTGTCACCTTATTTGTTTCAAGTATAATATTAATAAAAACGAAGAAAAGTATCATCATTGTTACTCTTCGATAGGCCATTGTAGGAATATAAGTTTTCCTAACTTGAGAATGAATACTGGAGAACTTATTGCACTAGAAACTCAATTTGACCTAAAGGTTGAATTGCTTCTTTGATAGAAGTTGGGTATGTGTAATCGCCCGTAAAATGGTCACGTAATTGAGCACCGTTAGTAATAGTCTCATATTCATTCTCTCACTTGAGAAATTTATACTCCTATGTTTTCTTAAAGTAAGTTTACAATGGAAATACTTTGCATTGTCTTAGGATTACTAATCAAACAAGTTGTAAAATTAAATTTTCTTTTTGTTAATCACAACCTTGCCTCATCAAGCGATTATCTTGCTTTGATTGAGAAGAGCTACATGACTTCATGGACGAAGCTCATTGTATGCTAATCACCATCCGTAATGACTAGATTGTCCAAAACTAGCACCTCACAACTCTTTTGTCTTGAACACCATCATGTACTCTTTTCTTTCTAGACACATACCTTGCATGTCATTGTTAGTGTAAATGATTTACTAATCTAGACCGTAAATGCTTTTTGGGCTTCTTGAATAGTGATTGTTAAGTTTGCTAAACCTTTATGTTATTTGTGAGCTCGATCTCATTTGATTGCCTATATGTGATCTCTACATGCTCTCCTTGCTTTGCTTAACGTGTATACATGTATGCTTGCTGTATAAATCATTAGTGTCATAATTCGAAACATAGAGCAAAATTCTGCAACTATTCTGTTAAGAAAATTTGTCTCAGACGCCGGATCCCTTAGATGTAACTAGACGGATCCCTCAAGTGAAGGATCCGTGGGATCCGGGTTGACAGAAGCTCCTTTTTAGCCTCCTTGCATCAATCCAACATTCTAGACCTTATTGGACTAGTTAAACATGCTACATTAGGATCACTTAAACTTTCCTTAGGCTCAGTTGATCTCACATTCACTCATGGATGATTTAGGATCACATTCAAAGTAATTTTGATTTATCATTACTTCAAAACTCACCATCTTTCCGCTCCAATGTTTACACATTGTTCCTCTCATCTCAAAACACCTAATTTGATATTTCTCTCAATTTTAGCAAATTGATTTTAGTCATCCTTACCTCAAAATAAGCCAAAAATTAGTTTTAAATTTCTTATGATTTCTAAGGAATTTTCCAAATCTATCTTAAGTCATCATCTGATCTCTAGGATCATTTAACACCACTTGACACTCTCAAATTTCTTAGTGTTATCTTTGATCATCCACTGATGCTCATAAAGCCCCATTCCTTTCCATAAAAGGCAATCATTATATACCATCAATCATTTTATCTTGATCATTTAAGTCCATCTTCATGTAAGACACTTAATAAACTGAGTAACTTAGGATATGTAGGTGCTAGACCTTGCTAGAACCCAATCCCCTCTTTTTCACCTCATCTGTTAGCCGGATCCCTAGACTTAAGCTAGCCGGATCCCTCTAGTGAGGAACCGTGGAACCGTGGAACAGTATGTACATTATCTCTTTAGATAATCATTTCAAATTTTCTTTTTCCACAAAAGCACTTGTTCAACACTTAGGATTATCATTTTCTTATATATTTATAAATGAGTTGCATTTATATGATTCTTTATGTGTTCTTTCTTTTTGTTTCATGATTTTATGTGAACAATTTATCCATTTATATAAATGTTTTTCTTTTGTACTAACCTTTTTGGATTCTTGTAGGTTGACAATGGTCGACTTCATCATCAAGTCAAGTTGTGCTCATTCGCATATTTCTTTTTAATCTTGCATCATCCTAACCATCTTACTCCACTTTTATCACTACTCACAAAGTCATCAAATCTACCACCTCTATTGAGTCATCAACCAAATCAAAGGTTAACCTTGATACCTTTCATTACCTCTACCACAACTTCCATACCTCTAAGTCATAATGATGATTTCTATCATTATCACCGTGTCCAAGGTCTAGTTCATGAACTACGTGATGAAGTATGTCTTATGTTCTACCACATTCTATTTGTGTCAACCACATCCTACAAGTGTCTCACTACCACTACAATTCATGGTCGCTCAACCATCCTTCACAAACATCTATGTTGTCAATAGCCAAGTGACAGAATGAAATGCCTCATCCCTAAGCACATTTTTCTCTTACCTTGAACAAACCTTACAACCTCTAAACCAACCACGATGATGCAAGTAGTAGGATTATTCTCTTTTTGACACTAATCCTTTCTTTGTAGGTTCATATATATATATACACTTTGATGTGTATGGGATTCTCGTCTATTTATGGACGAATTTTACACTAATTTTTTGTAGGTTCTTCCCTCGAGCTAGGGGAGATTCCGTCGAGCATTTATAAAGTGCATCATATGACTTACTCGTCCAAGGACGAATATAATTTTGCACTAACTTTTGTTTTGTAGATTTTCAAAACACACTAGGAGAACTTGACGCTCTCAGGGGAGTTTTTCGTCAAAGCAAAAACATTGCAAATTTTGCAATAATTTCATCTTAGCCTTCCAAAAATACTTGACACCTTTAACAAGGGGAGCAACCGTCAGCATGCACACATTCATTCTTCAAAATTCCTTTATGTTTCAACAAAGGGAGATTTCTTTCTCATCATATATTTTTCCTTTTTCTTTTCTTCTTAACACTAACCTTGATGTAGGTTAAGCCTCAAAAATTTGATCCATTGAGCCGTTGGCAATAATGGTTATAATTCAAAGGATCTTTCTATTTTTTTGTGTGATTCTCTAGGTTCCTCTTAAAGGCGAGATCACCACCTTTTGAAGACGTGCAAGCTCAAGGTCATGAGTTGCTAAGCTTCGTCATTAGTGTTTCGTGTTGAAGGTATTGGCGTGCCAATTGGAGCAATAAGATGTTTTCATTTTAACTTCACTAGGGATGATGCAAACTCGCCATTCTTGGGAGAAATTAAGTTTAAAGGACACACCCTTTTGTTTCACAGGGGAGAAGAGTGTAAACGGAGAAGGTAATGTATAGGAAGTACGGACACAAGTAACTTTGACATTTTACCTATCTATTACGTTTACATATATTTTGTCATCATCAAAAAGGGGGAGATTGTTAGTGCAAATATTACGATATTTAATCTATACATTCTCATTTGTTTTGTTGATGACAAACATGTAACTTGTAATACATAACGTAAAATGTATAAGTTACTTGTAATTATATTTTGTCTCAACATACTCTCAACACCTCTCGACGACTCAAGTCCTTGTATGCTACAACACAGGTTCGTACATGTTTGTTATGTTGCGTTATGATCAAACCCTAACAAACCATTAAACATGTTTAATTAAATAGTTTATAAAACACTTAAGTAAACATAAGTAAATGTGTTGGGTAAAACCCATGACCCAGACCCATACCCATTTAACTAGATGCATTGCATCTATTAGATACATTGTATCTAATGAAATACCCATGGACCAACCCATAACCCATGACCCAAAACCCATGGGCAAAAGGGAGCGCCCTACGAATCCCTCAAAGTGCCCACGGATCCTGGAATTAAGGCCGGATCCTCAGAAGGATCCGGGGCGAAACATGGTTTGGCCTTTTTGCCTATAAATAGCAAGCCACTTCTTACCATTTCTTCACACCTTCACACATAGTTCTCTCCACCATTTCTAGGATATTTAGATCATTAGGAAACATGTAAACCACCCTCATCTTATATGATCATAATGCTTCTAACTCTCATTTGTTGTAATTCGAGTGATCCTCCAAAGCAAGCTTTGAGATCTTGCTTCCTTACCTACTGAAGTGATCACCCATCACAAGATACAAGCACATGAAGATCTTCTACAACAAGCTTGGGAAACTTGTCATCTTCATTCATAGAAGACTAATTACATCATTCTTTGTGTCCCACATCATGCTTTGTGTCCTTGATGTTTAGTTTAGGATTTCATATCCATTAGACACATTGTCTTGGATATTGTCTAGTATCATATTCTTGTATCTATGACTAGACTAGATGGTTTATGTGTTTGTGCTATAAAACACAAGGTTTGTTATGTTGGGCCACAAAACATAACGTATCATAGATGTTATATATCTATGACTAGACTAGATGGTTTATGTGTTTGATATAAAACACAAGGTTTGTTATGTTGGGCCACAAAACATAACGGGTGTCATAGATGTGTCAAAGGCATTAGTGAAGAATGCTAAAAGAGTCAAGATGAGGGCATTAGTGAAGGGTGCCGAGTAATCTAACCAAGGGCATTAATGAAAGGTGCCTAAGGTGTACATTCGATATGGTGTGTTTCGATGTACAAGATAGAGTAGTATTGGACCCAAGGATATTGATATCCTTGATGGTGTTGTAATAAGGAGTTGGTCTCCTTAGGGGTATAGGTGTTGTGTAGTGTTGGGTAGTAGTTCTTCCATTGTAATGGAACTCGTACTTAGCCTAGACCGGATAAAGGTAGGCGACGTTGTGGTAGGTGTGGTTCACCTTGGTGTGAAAGAACCCGGTGGTTAGCCTAGACGAAAAAGAGTAGGCGACATTGTGAAGGATTCTCCGCCATAAGGAGATTGGTGTCGTGTAGTGTTTAACTCTCGGTGACTCGGGGAGGAAGTAGGGCAAGGAAGGTGTCCTTGCAATCACTATAAATCCTCGTATTGGTTTGTCTATCCTTTTACTTATCGCTTTACTCTTATTCTTGCATTACATTGTTTATTTTCTATGTGGTTGATGTCTATGTTTGTGATATATACTTGGTCTTTCATATAGTCATAAACTATATTTAACGCTTTACATGTTATGACACGCTTGATCAAGAAAAAGCAACCGAACTAATAATGGTGAAACTTGATTTATAATGAACCATTAATCTTATGAATCTTATGTGATATTAGGGTTGGCCTTACATGCCGTAATGCGTTAAATGCATCATCGCATCGAGATTAGCAAATGCAATGGTTTATACTATATTTGATACAAAAGTTTTAAGTTTTAAACGAAAATGTATTCACCCCCCTCTACGTTTTCACAAATTACTTGTTGGATGAATAGCTCGTTAAAGACAATCATGGTGACATTCATATTTTGGCACTTTGTGTTCAAGTTATGATGACTTCGAGTAGTATCTTTCATTCCTTGAAATGCTCTCTATAATTTTTCAAAAACTATCTCTACTTTGTTCATTCGGACTTTTGGACGGTCGAGATATGAACCAACTCTTTAAGCCCCTCTTCGACCGACGTCCAATTTTTTTTTTTTTTTTTCCGCTTTAGTCCATTGTTTTCTTTTTTGGACATTGTAGTTTTTTTTAAATTTTTGATCATCTTCATCTTTTTGTGCTTGGCCTAATACATAGTATAACAAATAAAATTACAACAAATTGAAATTCTTAAACATCTTCATCATTTTGAGCTTGGCCTAATACATAGTATAACAAATAAAATTATAACAGGTAAAGCAAATAATATTATAACAAATAAAATTATAACAAGTGTAGCAAATAATAATATAACAAATAAATTATAACAAATACATAAAAAAAAACAAGTATACCGATTGGATTTTGTTGTTGCGTTTCGGGAACATAATCAATTTCATCATCCTCGTAATCATATAGCGGTAGTTCTCGTTCGACACTTGGTTCACGCCGCGAAGGACCTTCACGGTAGTCATTGAACGGGTCGAAATCACTTGTCATTAACATCATATATTGGCTTGGATTCATCGGTGGAGGTTGGGGATAATATTGGCGTTGATGTGATGGTGGATTCACCGGTGGAGGTTGGGGATAATAGTGAGCGGGTTGAGGACTCATTTGGGGATAGTAGGGAGGGGGTTGTGATTGAACTTGCGGACAAACGGGTTGTGATCGAGAGCTTCATCCACGACCTTTGGATGAGGTTGAAACACCTTTTGATTTCTTTGCATCCATCTTTTTTAAAAGAATGAGAGTTGGAAGTGGAAGTAGTGAATAAAATGTGATTTGAAAATGGTTATTAAAGTGTATATTTATAAAGGGATTTTTTTTAATCCTAAAGGCTAGTTTTTATAGCCGTTCAAGGGCTAGTTTTTTCCACAAGATCCTCATGCCTCAGCGGCAAACCATCCCTAGCCTTGTTCAAACCGTGCCATACCGCTAAGGTGGCGGCGGTGTTGCCGCTCGGCATCAAGCCAAACCGAAGGCAAACCGCAACCATTACCAGTACCCTTAATGTAATTTAGTAATTAATATTTGAAAAAAAAATAGGCAATAAAAAAGGTTTAAATAGTCATTTTTGTCATTTAATTTATTCATATTAAAACTTTATCAAACACATCATTAAGTAAATGATTAGAGTTATTCAATGCTAAATCATTCTGATTTATCAAACAACTTTTAGTTATCTTTCAAAAAAAAAACACAACTTTTATAAACTTTTCATAATTTAGCCCATTATAAAGAGCCTATCACAACACAAAGCCCACACAAACATCTCAAACCCCCAAATCATACACACTCTAATCACACGCACCAAAATCCGTTCACATCATCATTCATTCAAAACCGATGACGAGTCGGTAAACCACGTGCTCTTCGCAGTTCGCACCCATATCCATACACATCACCCGCTCACGTTATCAAACCCCCACTTTATCCACTACCCTACGCACCCCAGCGCACATTAGCACTCCCCACCCCATCAATAAACAAAAAACCAATTTTCATATCCCTTTTTTTTCTTCCACACACAAAAAAAAAACCTCTTTTAGGGTTTCATCTTTATCACACACACACACACACACAGTGGCACACACAGTAACTGCGTGTTTTTGTTGATGAAATTTACCGTCTTGTTAACGAATTCAACGAATTCACCGTTTAATTTTGACCAGGCTGTAAAAAAAATCTGTTTTTTTTACCTACCCCTAGTGTTTGATTGATTAAGTTAGTTATGAAACCCTAGGTGGTTAGTTAGTTATGGTTGATTGATTGATTAGTTAGGGTTATTGTTTGAGTAGTTGAGGTTTGGGGATATATGGCGCCGAGCCGTAAGAAAGGAGCGAGTAAAGCGGCGGCTACGGCTGCGGCGTGCCGGAAGTGGAAAGTAGGTGATCTTGTTTTGGCTAAAATGAAAGGATATCCTTCTTGGCCTGCTAAGGTATATTAGGGTTTTGCTTAGTTGATTAATTAGTTGCCTCTATCGTTGTTTGTTTTGTTATTCATTTATGTGAAATGATTAGTTTTGGATCGAGAAAATATGTGGTTCTGATAAGAAAACAGATATCCTTCATGGCCTCGTAAGATCTATTGGTTTTTCGTTAGTTAGTTATAGTTAGGTTATTTGATGATTATGTGTTTGGATCACCTTATTTAGCCTCCTTATGAGCTTATTTGACTTTGTAAAAGCCGATAAGCTCACTTTTTGGAGCTTATGACCATATTGATTTTAGCTTTATTGGCTTACGCCAATAAAGGTGAAGATATCAAGCTCTAAAACGCGGCTTATCGGTTTTACAAAATCAAATAAGCCCATAAGCCGGCTAAATAAGATGATCCAAATGCCTCCTTATTGCTATGTATAATATAATATTTCGTTGTGATTTGTGAATATGATTAGTTTTGGATCAAAAACATATGGGCATGATAAAAAAGGATAAAGATGTAAACTTTGCAACAAAACAAGTATTGGTTTTATGTTTGAAGTAGTTTTAGATGATTTTGAATATCAAGTTATGCTAAGGAATGATAGGATTTATCGATTTAGCATGCGTTTGTATAGGTGTTTTGTAATCTGATCTATGTGATTATTTAAAAGATGACTTTGGGAGTATGAACGATTGTGATTTGTAACAAAACTAGTACTGCTTTAGTTTATGTATGCAGTAGTTATAGTGTGATATTCAGAAACAAGCTTTGCTATTTTTGCTATGGAAGAAAAGAGAATACTTGTTTAGGATGCTTTGCTATGATTATAGCCTTTTAACATCTAGATTGTAGCCTTTTAACTTGGTTGTGAAAGGGCCACTTTTAATACTAGACAGTTCGGGGTTCTGATAAATTTAAAAACAAAGGGCTAAAGATTTAAACTTTGCAACAAAGTTGGTAGTTTTTATTGGCTGTAGTATAGGTTATAATAACAATCAAGTATTGCTATTTTCTAATGGAATAATTGATAGTAGAGTAGATTCATAGTATGTTTTGTAAAGTTATTTGTATGTTGATGTTCTTGGTGCGCCTTATTATATGATGTATATAATTCTGTATTGTTTAAGGAGGAGATCGGGATAAGAAGCTTGTGCGTATTGTTAATCTAATTGGTGGTTGCAGGTTAGTAAGCCAGAAGATTGGGGGTACAAGGCTGACTTGAAGAAAGTTCTAGTCTTTTTCTTTGGAACTCAACAAATGTAAGTACAGTTTTGGTTTGGGTTGGGCTGGGCTATCTGAATTTTGGGAGTTTTATCGTTTTGTCATTAATTAAATCTTATGTTGATGTTGTTACGTGTTCTCTTGCAAATGTGTATCATTGTGACGAGATGTGTATGTTACACATTTATGCGATTGTCACTTGAAGCTGTCATTTAGAGTATTAGACGCTATAGGGGAGAGGTTCAATCATCTAACTCTATAAGAGCTTAACTTGTGTTCAACCACTTGTTAAAAAAAAGTGAAATACCATGTTGATGATCTTAACGCTATTAAACTTGGGTAGAGTTTTATCATGATACCCACCTAAAGCTCCGAAATGAGACTTTAGGTTGGTTATAGGCCCCAAGTAGATCAGCCTGGCTGTTGTTCAGTTTTTTGCCATTTCTCATGGTTGTCATCAGTCTTAAGAATTGATAATTTTTAATGAACAAGTTCCATCATCTGGTCTCAGCTGTAGTGTAGTAAGATTGCTGCTTTACTTGCTATATAAAGGTGTTACAGTATATTTTAGGTTGTGGTTTGATCAAAATCTAAGGTTGGGTTGCTATCTTAGCTTATACTTTGGTTATAAGTTAATGAATGCGCATACTGATTTTTGCTTCGTAGCTTATTATATATTTGCTCCTCTTGTTTTCTTGACAGCTACCCAAGCTGTGATTTGTAATGCTCTTTCACAGCAGTTATTTTTAGACAAAATATAATAAATTTAAGCAAACTAACTCTCAAACGATGGTGTTGGTTATTAGATCTGCCAAATCATATAATATTATTATTATCATGTTTAGTGCAAGACCGCAAGTATTACAATCGTGCACAATAACACAGGGGTGAAGTTAAAAATCCCACGTTGAAATAGTAATAACCGTCAACCGATCAGTGCATTGGTAGCTGTGAGAACATAGAGAGGAAGCGACTATATGATAAGCTACAATGAAAACATCATTTCAAGCATTTTTTGATTTTTTACATCAGTATGAGCTAATACAACAATTCGGACCTCAGATTTAAATCAATCTACTTCATAAAAATAAACATTATTGTCAAAATAACAAGTAAAAGACATATCTTAGCGCATGTTAGACCCCAACTAGCGTGAGAGAGTAACAAGCTAATCAGTTAGCTTTGGTGGATGTCAAACTTAAAAGATTAATCGACCTAATTATTAGGTTTACATCTCGAATCTACATGATGAACTTAATTATAGCCGTTGTTTAATTACACGGAATGCCATTATGCAAACTAGTTAGATGGTGATCTGTAGATATGTCGTGTATTTTATTTTTGGGTATGTATGAAGTCTAAAAAAAGGTGCAACTATATCATGGTTAATTTTTAATGTGTACATTGAGATATGTAATTGATATTGATTAACTATATTATGGGTCGGAGATTGTGTTAATGACTCTCGTAGTCTGTACCATTGCTATTGTGGATCTTTTTTTTTTGTTTAAAATATATTAATTAGAATTTCACAATTGAGTTTGCCTTTGTCCTCTAGGGTTGATTATTGGGTCCCGGAAGTTGGCTTTTATAATGGATGCTTTATTTTTGGTCTCTCGCTCTTCTCTCTCAGTGCACACAAGTGCACACACATGGTTTTTATCATATATATTTTAGCTTGGGGCAATTACATACATCCCCAATTAAACTTCATTAATTACATATTTCCCCAACCAAATTTCATAATAACATATATACCCAATCTTATCTATACAATTATCATATTTACCCATATTAACTATTTTATTATAAACATCTTAAAATTTAACCATTCTCCAATGAAACTTCAATTAATAAATACGTAAGTTTATCAAATGAGATCAAAAGCTATCGAGCATTGATACAAAACAAAGTAACATTTCAATACATGTTGGCAAACTAATGCAAATAATATTGTGGCCATCTTTTACAACAATATATTTATCTTCATATATTTTAAGATTTCAACCACTTGATATTTATATTCTTATAATTTATATAAGTCTCTTGCAATTAAGGCCTAAAGCCATACAAAAATGCAAGTGTCACACATAAACTAGCAGATTGACAAGCTTACCGGTCAATCTTTTGGTTCATCAGTACAAAGAAAAATGATACTAGATTTAAGGGAAACCAAATCAGAGAAAAATGAAAGGGTTAATTGTCTTAATAAAGCATAAATGAAATTGGGTAAATATGTAATTTAAATTTTTGGTTGGGGAAATATGTAATTTGTGATGTTTAAATGGGGATGTATGTAATTCTCCCTTTTAGCTTTGAATCCACATATACAGGCAATTGTATATTAAGAGAGCTTAAGAGTAGCCACTAGAGAGAGGTGCATCTTTTTGTTTATCTATCAAACAAAGGTATACCATAAAAATTCTTGAGGCTAGACCGTATATTGTGTGAGATACAAGGCAATCACTAAAAGTATTGGCAGTCAGTGAATGAATTTTATTGAATGAGTTTTGTTTGTGTTACCACGATGATTCCTTCTGTTAAATGACCATGTAGGAATGATTCTATACTGTAAGTTGGAGTTTGATGTGTTCAAATAGGATCTAGTTGCAAGGCTGGGCACATACTTGCGGATATAATTGATGTTACAAACATTAGTAGCTGTACAAGCTCACTTAACCACCTAGCATTCTTATGTTTTGACATTTTTTCAAGTCTAGCATGCCACTGATCTTTTTGTTGCCTAGTTATTTCTTTCACAAAACAAAGGATTTTTTCAGATGATAATAGGAGTCAAATACATGTGCAAATCTCACCTCATGGCAAAATCTATCTCTTAAGTTACTTTTGCTGTAAGTTACTTACTTTATATGGATGAACTGAACTAACATTATCTTAACTTTATATTGCATCTATGCTAAATTTTATAGAGGATCTATGATGCTATTCTATCTATAGGATCATTCAGTTAGTGGACTTGTTCAACTTCGTTAGGTTCAGTTTGCTTTTACAAAATTTATGCCTTTATCTATTGTAATATGTACCACATGCATCCATAATTGGCTCTAATTAGTTATAAAGTGAATATATGGTTTAAACGTTAGTATGTAGTTTTAAAGTATTGCACATTTAAGTTGATATTTATAGAAGCACACAACTGAATGAAACAAGCACCCACTTATTTGGATATTTGCAGCTTATGTTGAAACCAAAAGAAGTATACTACGTAGTATTATCTTTGTGTTGATCAAAATATATTTTTGTCGGTCATTATAAATTGACGAATTGAACAATGTGGATAAATGCATCTTCGTGTTTGAAACATGTTACAAGAGAACTCATGCTACAGTCATTCCAGTCGTAAATTCGCAGGCTTAATAAAAGCTTATATGTTGAAGTGACATTGTTTGCCTGTGAAGTAACCGTAAAGAGTATCTGATATTAAAAAAAACTGAAACTATGGAAACAATTAGCGCCAGCCTGTGTAACAGATGATGCAAATGTTTCCTGCGGCGCTTACTACAAGTGAAATGTCCCATATTTTTTATATGTAAAACACAAAATAAGTGTAGTCCACTATATGCACTTTGAACTTTTACCTTGGCAGATGCATTAGCTTGTTAGAATTATGGTGCTGTTTGGTTTGCACAAAATTTGTGTGGTCATCTTGTTGCCTTATTTCCATGCCTTTATTCAATTATTCTTGTGGTGTTTGTTCTACAAACAACATTGGGTATCGTATGAGTAGGCACACCGTTCTATCTCTAATACACTCTAGGTTACCATAAGTTAAGATCATTGGCTGAAGGTAACAAACAGCTAGATAAATAATGGTTTTGACTTTTGACTAGCATGAATGAACCACATATGTATGATGATGAAATTTAACCTTTAATCTTGGATGTGCATTTTGAAAGTAGATGGCTGAAGGTACCAAACTGAGACAAATAATGGTTGAGTTTTTGACTTTTGACTAGCATGAATGAACCACATATGTATGATAATGAAATATAACCTTCAGGAAACTAGGACATAAAATGACCAAGGCAAGATGTTTTTTTTTGTTTTTGTTTTTGTTTTTTGTTTTTTGTTTTTTTGTTTGTTTGTTTGTTTTGTTTAGCTTTTTTTATTATTTTTATTTATTATTATTATTATTATTATTTGGTGAAAAAAGGAGCTGTGTCGTTTAAGATGGGATTGGAAGTCTCAAATTATGATGAATAAGGGTAATTAGGTGACTTAATATAGCTTTAATGATTGTCTTTTGCAATTGACGCAAAACGAGTTACCTGAAACTTATTTTTTGAGCCCTGCTGATTCGACAATTAGAAGCAGTATCAAGGATAAATAGTTGATAGTTGTGAGTGCAACTCACAATAGTTAGGTAATAGTTTCAACAAGCTAATTTATACACCTTTCTATGTAGAGGTTTGGTGGGCTTTAACAGTTTCCTGCGCCAATTTATTTGATGATTTGTCATTGTCTTTTTGTTTGCTTGTTCATATTGTTTTTTCTTTGAGGGTAGACTGCTTATCTGGATGGACTAAGTATATCTCTCTTTGCAGAGCGTTCTGCAGTCCAGCTGATCTTGAGGCTTTTACAGAGGAGAAGAAAGACTCTCTTTTGGGAAAACGTCATGGGAAAGGTGCTGACTTTGTTCGTGCTGCCAGGGAAATTATTGATAGCTATGAGGAGCTAAAAAAACAGGAACAAGCTGATGGTGTTATTACACTTGGTCAAACGGTTTCAACAAATGGTGTCAAGTCGGAGGAATGTTTTGCAAGCTCTGGGTCAAAGGATGAGGCTCTCGCTCCTACTGCTGACTCATCCCCAAAAATGTCGATTTCTTCAAAACTTAATGATGCTTTGGCGACACAAGATGTTCTCCACAAGGGGGACATAATATCTGAGGGGAATAACGGCAATTCTGCGGTCACAAAAGCACCTTTGCCAACCACATACTCTAGAAAGAAACATTCTGGTACTCACATGTCCGTATCTAATGGAAGGGTACCATCTGCTCGAAGGGCAAGGAGTTCTTGCATATATCAGAACCGCACAGTGTCTTCTGATGACGCTGTGATGAATAATGATCGTTTATCTAGTATGCCACGGGAAGTGACTCAAAGGAGGAGCAAAAGGGCCAGGACATCGCCAAGTTCATCTGATGGAATGGGCTCAAATGCAAGTCCTGAAGAAAACGGTTCTGAAATTGTAACCGGCGACTCTGATACCAAGAGCTTTAATGAAATCAACTGTGTGCAATCTGGTTATAAAGTTATGGAGCATGAGAATGCCATGGAATGTTCTGAGGGAGACATGCAGTTAAGTCAGAGGCTGGAACTTCAAAATAAAGCTGTCATTGTCAAGAAGAAAAGAAAGCCAAGTAGAAAACGTGCTATCACAGTTACCACTGAGTTCCCTGATCGAGCAGACAGGCAATCAACTTCTGGTATTGAGATAAACAAAACCGAACCTGCTCAGAATGCTGATTTTGAAAATTCCCATGGAAAGTTTACCAAGGAAAATGGTGATGAGCATCTGCCTCTAGTGAAAAGGGCCAGGGTTGAATGGGTGAACATCATTATCTTCGGAAGCTGCAAATAAACCAAGGCAGGACTGTACAATAATAAGTGATGCAGAAATTTTCTCTGCAGAGGGGGACCCAATGGCGGTTATGGAAGTAGCAGATCCGTCTTTTACATTAAGAAAATGTACGGTAAATAAGCCCCCGCTATGGGAAGCTACAAAGAATAAGAATTTTGGCTGTTTAGCTGATGGTGAAGCTGCTTTACCACCGTCTAAGCGGCTCCATCGTGCTCTGGAAGCTATGTCTGCTAATGTTGCAGATGATGAGCCAATTTCTCCTGGAGGACCATCTGCCTTGAAGACCATTGTTAATGGATCTCTTTCCCCAAAAGAAACCGAAGAGTCTGTCGTACAAAAGTCGAACTCTCCCAGCAATGGTGTGTGCAGCAAATTAGCTCCACCAGCTGAAGAAAAACAGACAGTTGATAAGGACAATACCTGCAGTCAACCTTCTGGAACTAGTAGCAGCCCATCACAAAAGGCAGTGGAAATTGCTGACAGTAAAGATTCTGTCATGTTGCATTCTTGTAATGGAACTGCCGAAACAGTTTTAGTCCTGCAAAGCCCGAAACCTTCCTCAGATGCTATTGAGAACAAAGAGTCTCCCGGTGAATGCAATGATACTTCTGTTGTCTCTATAGCACATAGTAATATTGAGTGTCAGTTTGAAACTTCAGAGTTGAAGGAGGGTAGCAAAAAAGATTCTTCAGATGTTTCTGAGATGCATTCAGATCCTATATCAAGCAATTTGGAAAATGGGGTTGTTTTACATGACGTGAATCTGTTGCAGTCTTCTCCACAGAAAAGCTGCAATGACAATGCAATGTAAGTATGTGCATCTTTTGAATCAGTCTGCATATCCTCTTTTAGGATAGCGCTAAAGGTGGCATTATGGATGGGGTGGGTGGCTCAGGTTATGGGTTAAACTAGTCTTCTTATCATACAGTTCGGATTTTGTATTATTAACAGTTAGTGTAGAATTTGGTTACTAAAATTATATTACTTCAATAATAGTTTAATTAGTGATGAAAATGCAATAATAATACACTTTGGTGATTCAGGACTTTCAACCTGTTTGTCTCCTTCCATCTTTTTGCTGATCCCCATTTGACCCGTAAGAGACTAAACAACCTGAATCCATATATATTAGCGCCACCTCTAGATAGTGCTGAGATTTCCTTTTCCTACTGCACGTTTTTGCTATTCTAGTTGCATTATTAACATCGTAGTTGGATCCATATCTGTCTTAGACTGGTAGATACTGAAGCAACCAAAAAAGCAAACATGGAAGTTGATGAACTTCCATCTTCAACGAATGTGGCTGAGTTAAAGACTGTTGTTCCTGGTCCTGAACCTTCTCATTCATCTGTAATTGAAGATAGCTTGAGCCATAAAACTGGGTCTGGTACCGGGAATCCCTCTCCCGACTGATGGGTTAGACTCAAGTAGTACACGAGCCTCCCACGAAATACTACAGTTTTCAAAATATCCGCTTCAGATAATAGCACTTTACCTGAAAACAGTAGTAGCCCTGCTGTGAATGAGAAACCGAAGCCAACCGGCAACTGGAGCATTATATCAGAAGGAAATGCTGCTCTCGCCTCCTTTGAGGCCAGTCTTGGGGCACTAACACGGACAAAGAAAACAATTGACCGATCTACCCGCCTTGCGATTGATTGTGCTAAATTTGGTATTGCTGTTAAGGTAATATTATCCTCTTTTAACTTCTCTGTTCTCCTGCAATTTTATGATGTGGTGTGACTGGATCGTTTAAGGGTAGTGTCCAGAAATTATGTTTAATTGCTTATACATTACATATTGGGGATGTTCAAGATAGTGTTGGATATGCTTTTATTGTTTGTAGCTGTTTAAGATGATAAAAATTTTGAGTGTTTTGACAGCTTCTGATTATTTGAGGAATTGATAGATCAAATGACTGACATATCTGTGAAAAACTGAGATCTCTTTTGGGATATAAGGGTCCGTCAAAGTCGGTTAAAAGAAAGGATGAATAGGTATTTTACGTTACCTGTAGGAAATCCCTTGTTGTAGCTGATACGAAACTAGTTATCTAAGACTGGTAATTCGAGGTAAATGAGAAGCAGCTCTTTATTTGATCACTGAACACTGATTGTTCTGATTATAAGGCCAACGATCAGTCAGTCAGTTTTCAAACACAAATCTTAACAACGGCTAATTATGATCCTATTGATCCAGAACTAGAGTTTCTTTGGCAAGATTTTAAACAGCCACTCATGTTATGCACCATGTTCTTGGAGCTGCTATCCATGTGCTAGTTGTAAATCTGTTTTTGAAATTTAATGACGAACTGTTAATTTATAAGCCCTAGATGATCTTATTTGCTCAATTCTTGTTTTTGATGTCAATTGTAATCTCTGGCTTGCATTTAGGCAAACCAGTTTATACCTATGGTCACTGTTACCGTGCCTTGGGTTCTGGTTATTTCCTATGCAAGTGTGAAGCTGTTTTCAGTTAGGCGGAAGTACATGTATATTTCAGTTCAGACAGTTGAGTTAATTATGAAAAGGGTATTGTGGAGCTGGTGATGAATGTCATCATCACCTTTAGTATAGGAAGTTATAGCTTTAGAGATCAATAATAATTCGTACTTAAAACTTCATCTTGTATTATCATGCCTCATCTTCATTTTGTTGTCTTCAAGTTTCCCGTCCATTGGTGGGTATGCTCTTTGATAAAGTTACACAAGCATTTATTATTTTGAATGTAGGTGGTGGAGACTATTGCTCGTAGTTTGGAAGCGGAAACAAGTTTGCATAAACGAGTGGACTTGTTCTTCCTTGTGGACTCTATTGCACAATGTTCTCGAGGGCTCAGAGGTATGTGCAATTGTTGCTTTCTCAACTGGAGAAATGTAATATATATCGCTTTTACCGTGTTTTTGCTACCTGTGCATTCCCAATGATCTAGAGATTTGTGTTGCAGGTGAAGTAGGTGGGTTGTATCCTTCAGCAATACAAGCAAGTTACCACGGTTGTTGTTGGCTGCTGCTCCTCCAGGCAGTAGTGCTCTTGAAAATAGAAGGCAGTGCTTAAAGGCAAGTCTTGTTCTTTTAAATATATTACTCTTTATCATTATCATATGGGGGCCGCTTTGTTGCCATCGTAGTGTATAAGTTTTCATGTCATAGAACAAGTGGCAATCTGGACCCATTTACATATAAAGGGCCAGATTTGGTTAGTGTATTATCTCGAAGGGTTTGAAGGTTCCCCGTGAAGTTTATGTTTTCTAATACATACAACATTAGTAATATTTAAAAAAAATAAGGATAAACAGTGTTTGTGGGTCCCCTGACCTATCAGTGATTACTCAATTTCAAAATATGGTAAACATAGCACTGAAGATAGGTACAAGCATACACTGCAAATACAACATTTATGTTGTCTCTTTATATAGTGTTTGTACTGCTGGATAGGTTCTGAAGCTGTGGCAAGAAAGGAAGATTCTTCCAGAACCAATGATTCGTCACCATATTCGTGAGCTTGATTCTCTCAATAACATGTCTTCTCGGATCGGTAATTCTTCTCGCCGGCCCTTTAGGAATGAAAGGGCCTTTGATGATCCAATTAGGGAAGTCGAGGGCATGCTAGTTGATGAATATGGAAGGTATTAAGTAATCTATCTTTCGGTAGATTATTATGAAATAATCAAATCAATCTAGTGGTGTTTAATGGATTTTTTTTGGCTTCCAGTAATTCGAGCATACAGTTATCTGGCTTCTGCATGCCAACAATGCTCAAGGATGAAAAAGAAGAAAGTGATTCTGATGGAGAGGGATTTGAGGCTGTTACTCCTGAAAGGGATCCTCAAATTTCTGAAGAACGTGATAAGGTACCTACACCTCCGGCAGAAAAGCATACCCATGTCTTGGAGGACGTTGATGGTGAACTTGAGATGGAAGACGTGGCTCCTTCTCGGGAAGGTGAAATAACGTCTATTGATGATAGTGTCAGTAAATCTGCAGGAATATCCCACCTTCAAATCAGACAAGATTTGCCGCCATTACCCATAGATATGCCTCCCTCATTTCCTCCATTGCCGAGCTCTCCTCCTCCCCCCCCTCCAGCCTCACTTCCACCACCCCCACCACCCCATATAGTGTCCCTTCCTCCACCCCTTCTGGCCTCCCTTCCGCCACCTCCACCTCCTCCTGTCTCTCTTCCACCGCCACCACCCCCTCCGACATCTTTTCCTCTGCCTCCTGGAGTCTCACTCCCTCTACCTCCTGGAGTCTCACTCCCTCCACCTCCTGCTCCAGCCTCTCTACCTCCACCGCCTCCAGCCTCCCATCCTGCACCACCTCCAATCTCAGACACCCTGGGAAACTCTGCTGATGCAAATCCTTATGCATCTAATCAGGTAAAGTTTGAAACTTACTTTTCATTACTTTGAACTAGTGGTTACAATTACGACCCATTTATTTATAACTAGGTTGACTTGTTATGTTTTATCAGCTAATGGTAGAATAAAAAAATCTACAGACGAAAACAGATCAATTGGATCGAACAGGTCAAATATAACATAAAGCGTTCTTTTGTAAAAAAATAAAATAAGCCCCCTATAATGTTCTACACAAAATGCTATTTGTTATGCGATACTGATTTTTTAATCTTATTGGAAACCAACTGTTCACATTAAAATGTCACAAGAAGTGTTCCAGATCAACCCGTCAACCCGTTTTATTAGTACCCAAGATTACACGTTTTAACCTGTTATCCCCCTCTATGTTGACATCTCACATCTCTACTATAAACTGTGACTTGATAGGTTTTGCAATTAATTTATATACCTAAAAAAATGCCATATGTACCCAAGATACATATGGCATTTTGATGCTTAGATTAGGTATAATGAAAAAATCTATTTGCTATGCCCCCTATAATGTTCTACACAAAATGCTATTTGTTATGCGCATAACTGATTTTTTTAATCTTATTGGAAACCAACTGTTCACATTAAAATGTCACAAGAAGTGTTCCAGATCAACCCGTCAACCCGTTTTATTAGTACCCAAGATTACACGTTTTAACCTGTTATCCCCCTCTATGTTGACATCTCACATCTCTACTATAAACTGTGACTTGATAGGTTTTGCAATTAATTCCATATATACCTAATCTAAGCATCAAAATGCCATATGTACCCAAGATACAAGTTTTAAATGCATGATGTACAGTGTAGTTAAAGCATGTTTTGGGTAAATATGGCGCTATGGTGTTTATGTTAGGTAAATGTGGAATTGCCCCTAATTTCTATATGTTACATGCAGAACGGTGATGGTGATCTACAGCAGTCAACTTCCCAGTCAGCTCATTACCATTCCGTTGAAGGCAGAGACCCTCGTATGGATATGCAAGTTCCAGAACCATCTAGTTCTAGCTCTTTCAGCAGTCTTCCTGTCCCGCGACCACCTGTTCAAGCTAACGGTCCTCTGAGGCCGCCACACCCTGCTCCGTCATCTCAGTTCTCATACGTTCAATCAGATCAGTCGAGTAGGGATATTCCGCCTCCCTCTTATCCTGGCAGGTTTCATTTTGTCAACAGTACAGACACTGAGAATTTTCATAGTGATCATGATAGAATGCACGTACCCCCTCATGATGACAGCTGGAGGTTTCCACCCCCTCCATACTCTGGTAAAAATCATGATTTATATACTCAAATCAACTGCCGTTTTGCATGACTTGTGCTTCCAGTTTAACTGTTTTTCGTCATTTCATATCTTTTACAGGTCCATGCCTTCCAGATGGCCCCAGAGGACGGTATCCCCCCAATATGTATCATGGTCCACCCTATGAGCCGCCAATGTCCAATAACGGTTGGCATTATCCTGTACGACCTGTAAATCATAGAGAAATGGGACCTCATAGACCATACCCAGATGCACCAGTTCCCATGGGATCTAGAGGTACTTTTTCCCTTGACTTGTTTTTTTTTTTCCTTGTGTTGTATATAAACTGATTCATACAAGCATGCTTATGATGTAAGATAGCTATGAGAGAGCCTGGGCATCTTGATTTGTAAAATGTTAAGGCGGTGTTAGGTTTATGGGTAGTGACTTGATAATGTTTGAATTAACGGTATGGTTTTAATCGGTGTTTGGATTTGAGCCTTTGAGGTAATGGTTCGGGAATTATACCCATAAAAATGGGAATCCTCAATACCTGGTTAAATGGTTGGGTTTAGAAGTCCATATGCATATTCATATTGATTTTGACCAAGCACCACCTAAACTTTTCTTCATTTCGCTCTTTTCTTCTTGTTGGTGCATTGCTGATCTTTTTTGCTGTTGCAGCTCCTAACTATTGGAGACCAAGGTGACTCACATGAGGACAGCCATTTAATACTCATTGGAACTTTCTTTAACCTATAAGAGACCATATTTCACTTGTATGCAACGGAATTATTGGAAGGGCCTTATTCCATATTACCGTTGTACATATGTGTAGCAAGAACCTATTTGCATCAAACAGTGCACAGAATATCATTCCAAAGATCAAAGGTGCGTAATCCTGAGTGTACATGCTTATTCACCAAGGTGAAGACAGATCAGGATGGAGCCAAAGCTAGTTTAAACCTTATGTTAGTGACATACTGTTTATCTTTGGGTTTTTGCTCTTTTGTTTATTTTAGAAGATTATCAGATGTTGTCATTTATGTTTATCCTAATTGGTGAATGCTTTTTTAGTCCTCAGCTGTTAATTTTCGAGAATGAGGCTAAATTACAACCTAGCCATTGCTGTACATTGTTGGGATATGTTACATTTAGAATTGATATACTCGTATAATTGTTGCCTTTTGTTGATTATATGGTGTGAAATGTTGATGGTAAATATGGGTCCTCCGCTGTTCTGCTTCAAAAGTGGAGCTGTTGAATCATGCCTTCTAGTCTGCTATTTTAAGTTAGTTCTTAACCTTAATACTGCTTTTTTTGTTAATCTTGATGTAAAATTCAAACGTTGTTTCACAAAATCATCGAAGTAAGTTGATATACCGTTATTCATATTGGTTGGTGAAATTGGTTTGCCGTGCTACAGCACATCTTAAGTTTCATTAACCATGGAGTTTGCGGTAAACTATTTGTTCAAATTTGGTTCTTGATCCTTTTATCTTACAGTTCTTAATTTAGTGTTAACTATAAAGTGTAGATTCCACCTGCAACGCCCTTAACGTCATCATGGAACCTTGTAGAGAGTGTGAAGTGGTGTCCAGAGTGCTCAGGCCTCACTTGTGGATTCTTACCGAACACAGAGTTATAGATCTTAATGCGTCTTCAAACAGCACATTAGGGAGTTCATGAAGGTAGAATTATCTCTCATTGTGTTTATATTTTAACCATTATTTTTGGGTTACATACTAGTTGGTTTTGTCAGAGCTGATTAGTGTCTTATTTTTTTTTATCAATGTTTTAGAAAATACTGTTTGACCTCGAGTAGTACCTAGATTTTAGTTTTAAGTTCTAGACACCTGTAACCAAAAACTTACAAAACGCTCACGACCTGCAATTGGTAATCTACCAATTCGAATAGAATGTCAACAAGTATGATTGTCAGCCCTTGTAGGCTTACATGGGAGACTCGCTCTTTGAACACTATATCATCTACAAGGGATTACATTCGTGAGATCACTTCTCTAAACCCCATTTATCACGGATTAACTTACAGATAACTTAACTGTTAGTTGACACACCCAAATCGTATATTATTGTCATTCATAATTCACAGACGCTACATTTGTCCAGAAACTTATTAACACTACCTACTTAAGCCGAACTTGATCTTCAAAATGTTTCACGTTTCCTCTCGGGTTTCTTTCAAATCGTCCAATCTTAAACCACTTAATCTCTTCATCCAGTTCCACCGCAGCCGCCTTCCCACCAACGACCAAATCCACCAAAATCCTCCCAACAATAGGAGCCATCTTAAACCCGTGGCCTGAAAACCCACCCGCAACCACAACATCCTCACCAAACCTACCTCCCAAGAAATCAATCACATAATCCTCATCCGGTGTCATCGAATACAAGCACGACTGACTCATCACCGGGCCATCCTCCCATTTAATCCGATCACCAAACGTCACCTTAAGCCAATCCTTCAAATACTCAACAACCATTTCAGCAGGCCTCCAAGTCCTACTATCCGGATCACATTCCTTACCACCATGAACAGCCACTTTAATCAAATCAGAAAACTCCAAAGCAGGCGTCCCATATATATACGGCTCACCATAGCTAGCAAACGACGGAAAACCTTTACCAATCGTAAAATCCTCCTCACACCCCTCTTTTATCCTCCAGTAAAAAATAGTCGTTTCAATCGCTTGTATAGGCAAATTCACCACTCCTTTACTCACATTCCTAACTAACTTACTAACCCAAGCACCTGCAGTAACAACACACTTCTTCCCATAAAACATCTCCCCCGAGCTACTCCTCACCACCACACCGCCTTTCTCCTCATCAACCACCACATCAGCAACCTCCGTCTTATCCTTCACAACCACTCCATACTTAACCGCTAACGTCTGAAACATAGCAACAGCCTTAGTAGGCTTCAACACACCACCATTTTCACTCACAAGCGCCATCCAACCCTCAGGCACATTAACCTTACCATCAAACTTATCATTCGCCTCCTTACTATCCATAACTTTATGACTAATCTCTTGCTTCTCACAGTTAGCAATCAAGGCCAACAATGAAGTATTATCCGACGGACCCAAGTCCAACTGTTCAGTCTTAATATAAACATTATAACCAACATCTAGTTCAGCTTCACACCATAGTTTCTCAGATTCTATGACCATAGGAGGATAGTACGCTTCAGGATAAGTTGCACGTATAGTTCTGGATTCGCCATGCGAGGAACCTCTATAGTGTAGCAAGTCAAATTGCTCAAGAAGTAACGTCTTGAGACCGCGTTTTGCTGCATGGTATGCAGTTGAGCTGCCCATAACACCTGCACCAATTATGATCAGATCAAACTGAGGTAAATTTGACATGCTTTTTAGTTGGTTTTTGCTTACGAAAAATATGGGCTAGAGATAAAAACTTTTGTTTTGTTTTGTTTTTGTTATGTGTGGTAGTGGTCATATGAAAGATGATTTATTGATTAGATGATTTGTACTTTAGTGTTTGTGTTTTGGCGTTTTTGATAAGGTTAAATTACATGTAGACATAGTGACGGCTGTACAAAGAAAGGTGACAAATGAAAATATGAATATTTAACGGTTGTTGTGTTGGACTTGTGTCATGTGAATGTCAATTTGTTGGTGCTAATGTGCGCTGGCATACGGGTGTAAATGAGTTTTTTTTTTAAGCAATTCGAGCTTGAACTTGAATCAAACTTATTCGAGTCTGGAACTCAAGTTCGAGCTCAGAAAGTGAACTCGAAATGTTTAACAAGTTAAATTCAAGTTTATGTACGGTTGATTTATTTTCTTATTTATTTATTTATTTATTTTTTTAATAATATAGTATGTATCTTTTAAAGACTTGTATGTAAATACACTAAGTTTAAATACTTATGTATCGAGCTTTATGAGTCGATCTCAAAGTCAAATTTAAATCTTATCATTTAGTTCAATTTTAGTTAGTTTTAAAATCATGTCGTTACACATAAATTAAGCTTTTCGACCTGGACTCGAGCATAATTCAAACTTTCTCGAGCTGAGCTCTAACTTGTCTCATCGAGGCTCACCGAGATATCGAGTCAAGCTTGATCCTAATATAGTATTGTCGAGTAAAGTCGAACTCTGCCAAAGTTTGACTAAATTCGATACCTTTACTCCCCTAATGTAGGGTTAGGAAGAATATGCTATCACACGGGGACATAAATAGACCCTTGATAAGTTGGGCTAAGAGAATCGGCCTGAAATTTATAAGATTAGTTCTTGAGAAAAGCTCAACATTATGTTAAAAAAAGAGAAGAGGAGTGCTTAACATAAGAAATGGTGTTTACTGTTTACACATAGCTCAATTATGCTGTTTAAGTAACCTTATGAGTTTAAGTTTAGGTATTCACTTTTGGATTGCTGAATTACTATTCAATATATAACTGCATCGACTAATATTTTATCCGATATATTGTTTTAAGAAGTGCTGAACCCCAATATAAGTAGATAGCCATAAAAGCCGAGTAAATTAAGTTGTTTGGTTTTCTAATAATTGAATAAGGGTTAATTTATCCACATGGATGCGCATTTTAATCTCAACACTTGTTCGCACGCTTTCAAACCATTTAGTTCATATTCATGGTTAATATGTTGACTTGTAGAAAGTTTGAAATTTCTAAAGCGAAAGGAGCGGGTACACGGATGTGCAACTGAAACTCGTAAAAAAAAAAGATAAAACAATCTAAGCATAACTATAAGTCGGATGTCTCCCTTTAATAGTGTGCTAGGCCAAAATAAACGCTTTCGGTTGCGAGGGTTATTTTATAAATTCAAAACATGTTTAGTTTACCTTATATTGATATAAAGATGTCTAATCTATACATATATATGAGGCTACACATGCCACGTGTATAATGCTTACGAGGCATTTTAATGTTGACATGGCGCCTATATGATGAGGTGGAAATGCCACCATGGCACTAAATCAATACAATATAAAAAAAAAATAAATTGGTGGTAACCAAGATTCGAACATGGGTCACATGAATCACAGCCACACACCTCAACCACTGAGGCAATCCACATGTTTGTTAATAATCTTCTACTTCCAAAGTAATAATTCTTCATAACTTCCAAACGCCACAACTACTGAGATCCCTAAGTTTCAGTCAACACTTCTTCAATTACTCCCCCATTTCATTCGCCAATAACTTCCCCATATAAAAAACGCAATAATCATCAAATCAAAATGACTGAGGATAATCCGGGGTTTGATTATAATCATCAAATCATGACAAAAATCACGGAGTATTTCAATGTCACAATCATAATCATCATGTAGTTTAGATCGGTGCTACTGCTGCTTTGATATTGGATGGGACCGATCCCAAGCTCATTTCAGTTGCAATCAATGGCAATCACCTTGTGGTATGTATTTAAAACACCAAAATTTATTCCGATTTCACGTGTCAATACTAAAGTTCACATTTATTTCAGGAGGGTGATTTTTAGTTTGCTTCACGACATCTTATTCCTAAATCACCTCCAACTGGTAACTTCATATTGGAAACCGTCACTGAGATTTTACCACAAAGGAAGACATTTTAGAGGTAAAGTTGCTATTATGATTTGCTTACTTATCTTTCTATGGATTTATGTCGCTGATGATTATAACACTAATATCTTTATATCTTTATAACACTAATATCTTTATATCATGTCACCTATGAGACACAAATTGACAAGACGCTAAAAAATGATATATTCAATGGTTTTGCAGTGGTTTGTGATGAACAATGCAACAATCATGGTGGGGTAACGGATAATGGGGTGTCTTATGCTTGAGGTATTTGAATTCAGTAGTGTCTTACTCGTGCTTTATGTACTCTTAATTACTATTTTTATAATGGTATCGTTTTTGCAGAGGTCCATGTGGCGTTGTAGTGATGAACTAAACTGTTCGAGACAGGAACTCCATAGATCATCGTCAAAGAGTTATGTCAAACATTACATCGGTAATTGATGTTAACTTTTCCTTTGATATCACTAATTTTAATATATAGAAATTTCAAGCATTATATAACCGTAGTTGTAAGTAACTATGTCGACTCTTTATAATCAATCAAATGGGTCACAAGTACAAGCCATTTTATGTTTAATTATAACGAGTCAAATGAGTCAAAACCATTGTATTTAGTGTAAGTTTTAGTGCATAAAAACCTCGAAATCCGTGTTATTCAGGATGTTAGATTACTATACTGTCAAAATCTATATTATGTGTTTGATAGACTTATTAAAAGTTTTGAAATTGTTAGATTACTATACTGTCGAAATAACATATAAGCTGTCTCCTTTTACAACTTTGAATAAGAAGAAGAACCTTATATCTGTAAGTTGTCTCATGTTCTTATGTTAACATCAATATTAAACTTAGGTTACCTTATCTATAAATAGTTGCATAAAGAAAAACATAAGAATGAGATACTGATGTAAATGACAACTTGAAATGTTACGCATAGAAAGGTTCACTTCAAAGAACCAAACACCAATGGGATTCATGTTGCGGAAAAAAGTTATTCTAAACAGCCAAACACCCTCATTTCAAAGAACCAAACACCCATGGAACATGCCCCATCGAACATGGGTGTCCAATAGGTACATGCCTATTAATGGTCAATTATTTTTTTAACTAAAGCTCATATAGTTTTTGAACAAGGGTGTCAAATGACCCATTATATCACCCTTATTTTTTCAACTAAAGCACATTACAAGATATGAATTGTTCTTGCATATTGATCCGGATGTGTCACGCTTATAATGTTGCCATTGTTTCAGTCAATATGCACAAAATCGTGGGAACATCAACTACCCAGCTACTTCAGGCCAGTAAAAGAAGATGCCATCGGGAATGTGGAGCAACTATTTCGGTGTGTCTATGGTCTGATCAACGCTACAATTGCAACAAAAGAGCATGCCAAATGATATTAACCAAGGTTTGTGGACTCATGTGTCTGCATCTTCTAATTGGTTTAAATTATATTTTAGTTGCTTTTACATTGTATTCAGGAGTCATTCACTTTCGTAACAGTGTCCGGGTAGCACGCAACGCAAGGAGATCACAGCAGTCCAAAGTGTTAAACCTGTAAACTGTATTAGTGAAGGTAGTTTTCAAATACAATTATATTTGTGATTACTATTATATAGGTTCATATGATTGTAAAGAGTTGTAGCTAACATCATATTAAGTTATTTAAAGTCGGATAACTTCTAACAATTTTTTAGAAGCAACAAATGAGATAAAACCAGTGGCACTTGCCGTGATGGCTTTCGAGCAGAGTGGTAAAAATATATATACAACCATATTTTCACTAACCGACATATAAGATAATATGCATACACGCCACTGGTTTTATCTCGATGTGTCACGCTTATAATGTTGCCAGTGTTTCAGTCAATATGCACAAAATCGTGGGAACATCAACTACCCAACTACTTCAGCCAGAGAAGAAGATGCCATCGGAATGTGGAGCAACTATTTCAGTGTGTCTATGGGCTGATCAACGCTATTAATTGCAAACAAAAGAGCATGCCAAATGATATTAACCAAGGTTTGTGGACTCATGTGTCTGCATCTTCTAATTGGTTTAAATTATATGTCAGTTGCTTTTACATTGTATTCAGGAGTCTTTCACTTTCGTAACAGTCCGGGTAGCACGCAACACAGGAGATCACAGCAGTCCAAAGTGTTAAACCTCAACTGTAAAACAGATTAGTGAAGGTAGTTTTCAAATACAATTATATTTGTGATTACTATTATATAGGTTCATATGATTGTAAAGAGTTGTAGCTAACATCATATTAAGTTATTTAAAGTCGGATAACTTCTAACAATTTTTTTAGAAGCAACGGTCGAGATAAACCAGTGGCACTTGCCGTGATGGCTTTCCGAGCAGAGGTAAAGCTAGATACAACCATATTTGCGCTAACCGACATATAAGATAATATGCATACACGCATATGTTTGATATATGTGATATTACCTGTTATTTCATATCATTTATTTATATTTGGTTTTCTAAACAGATGTTGCTACTGAACAAAGTAGCCGTGGCTATAATTTACAAACGAAAGTTACGTCTTCACGCTCTTCACCTTTAGGTTAAATTGAATTTGTTACCGTTAGTGGTTGAATTTAGATTTTATATTATGTTTATTCGTTCTTATTTTTCCTTTTTCTTTATCCATGCTTCAAGAACCACCATCGGGTTACATTTACCTTGGAAGATGTGAACACGCCTCTGGAACGCGCAACGTGCGCGTTTTGGTATGAAGAAGAACGATAAATAGCGGTTCTACATATGCCCGCCCAAGGTATCATCGTTGTGTTAGGTGGCAGAGTTGTCTTACGTACATTCAAACAAAGATTCACAATATGAAAAACATTCTGCATATAACCAGATGTTCGGTATGACAGTGTTAATGCTGAGAGTCCATTAATAATGGGATAGGGTCGTGCGTGTTCAAAGTTTCGGACATATTTATCATTGAAAGGTGTGTTTCTTCCGCCTCGAAGGAGAGCCGCTAGGTTTTTCAACTGTATATATATAGTTGCTCAAAGTTAACCCCCAAACTATCAGTAACCATGCAAACCTTTGTCTACTATCCCTATAAAAATGAACCACTAATTGCAAAATTTATAATACAATGTTTTAGGTTCACTATTGAATCAACTATATTGAAAATCAACACATTGAAGCCATGGTATTATTAAAGATGTTCAACTTGAGGGAGAAAGGTCAATGACGAATTTCCAGTACCAAAATGCAAGAACCATGAGCCCCAAGAAATTCATGAGTACATGTAACGTTTCCATGACTAAAATCGCATACCACTTTATAACTTACTATCTAACAATTATCTATAACTTATTCATTAACAACCATACTTTGCTGCAATAACTGCAATTATTGTTTCAAAACGCTTATTCAGTTGACAGCAACACCATCTCCTTGACATGTTTTAGTCCACAGGAAAATACAAGAACAACAGACTCCAGTGAGGTACTATCCACAGTTGAAAACAAGGACCCTTATCAACTTCCAGACTCACTGAAAGAACTCGAAGGAAGAAAACATATCTTCAAGTTTCACTTTGACACAACAAAATAAGTAGAATACCTGACTTCATTTTGGATACAACCCCGACCACACCCGCTGGCATTGCCAACACCAAATCCTGAACCAGTGCCCCCGACATTACCTCAGTCCTTCCACCAATTACGCAGGCATCCGAGCAGCACATGCCAAATCAGCGACTATCAACGCACCCTGAACAAGAATTCATGTTTGTAGAAAAAGAAAGCACAAAAGATGAAGTCCGCAAGAAATCTGTGCAACATGCTTTATTTGAAGTAAAGGCAAAAGTCAATGACAGTGAAAGCACAAAAAAGGCTAAATATGAAGATTAGGTTCCACCAACAACAGAACATCTTTTGTAAGCAATAAATTAAGAAGTGTGTTTTCTAAGTTATGCATGTATAAAAGTGACACCAAAACGATAACTTTTGGTAGGGATCTGTAAAATGTATGTAATATATGTATATACTTTAACCGTTTATTCTCTCGCACATATCATTCTACAATACATTAGGAATGAGTATTCTCTTCCCCCATTATGTTATCTAAGTTATGCGTAGTCCATTAGTAAAAATTCTTACTTAGCTCACATAAAGAAAATATCCATGTTTGCGCCTACTGATGCATCAAATGGACTAAAAATTATGGGTCTTCTTGTAGAGCTTACCACCATTCTTTTAAAGCTTGTTGCTTAATTTTTTGGCCTACCGTAGCGCACTTTTTGTTGTTGTTGCATTTTGTTTTTTTGCTTACAACACTTAGGGGGCGTTTGGTTGGGGCAATTTGGGAGATATTGAAGGCATTTGCATTTTAATTCCCTTCAAATGTCATGTTTGGTAACTCAAATGGGGGAAATTGAAGCAATTTACAATTCCTCGAATTGCCAAAATGGGGAGAATCAGAATGCCTCCAAAATGTGACGAATTTTAATTTGCTTGAAAAAAAATTTATAAACTTTTTTTCTTATTGTTTTTTTTATAAACTTTTAAATAGAATATTTATAAACTTTTTTTATAAATTTTTTATAAACTATTTTATAGATTTTTTTAAACTTTTATTATAAATTTTTTATAAACTTTTTTTTATAAATTTCTTATAGATTTTTTAAAACTTTTTTTTATAAACTCTTTTATAAACTTTTATAAATTTTTTATAAACTTTTTTTTTTAAATTTTTTATAAATTTCTTAGAAATTTTTTATAAACTTTTATAAATTTTTTATAAACTTTTTTTTATAATTTTTTTATAAATTTCTTATAAACTTTTTTTATAAATTTTTTTAATAAAGTTTTTTATAAATTTTTTATAAACTTTTTTTTATAAATTTTTTATAAACTTTTTTTTATAAATTTTTTCTAAACTTTTTTATAATTTTTTTTATAAACTTTTAAATAGAATTTTTATGAAATTTATATTAAAAAAAAAAAATTATAAATTTCTGTGAACCAAACATGCGAAGCTATTAAATTCCGAATTTTAAATTCTCAAAATTTAAATTTTCTAGAATTTAAAATTCCGGAATTTCAAATTACCCCAACCAAACACCCCCTTAATGTTGAAGTCAAGTAATTTGCTATTATCATGTTTTTTAATTTTTGGTCCAGCAGTAGTGCACTTTTTTGTTGTCACGCACTTTGTTTTTGCTTACAACACTTAATTCTGAAGTCAAGTAATGTGCTATTATCATGTTTTTGTAGGCTTGTGATAATTGTGATGTATATACTTTGTAATATTTGTCAACTATCTTACCTTGCAATATTTGTTTTCTTTCCTTTTGTCAACTTATGTTAGTCTTTTAGGGTCAACATATGTGTGCTTTCTAATTCTTTTGGTTTTGTCTTAACAAGTGGGTGTTAGGGAAGCTTTCTTTTTCTTCGTGGTGGTTTATCACATAAGTAACTTAATGTAAAACCATGCTACTTATTGAAGCTCTATAACCAAAATCAACAACAAACGTGGTATACAAAGAAGCTTCATTTCGTATTTGTGTTTACCTACCACTTTGTAACTTTTGTTGTATCATTTTTCAATAAACTTTTATTTCTTTCATTCTTAATGCATTCAATAAATAATTCAGTATGTTTTTAACCTATTTTCAATATATATATTTTTTCAACTATATGTGGTTGTGTCAAGAGTCAAGAGCAATAAACTCCACCAAAAACTTCGTTTACAAAGAAGTCTTATTTCTTATTTGAATTCGCATTAGCCTTTGTATAAAACTAACTTCTTCATTATTAATTTTTAATTTTTGTGTTTAAGATATTTTATGCTTATTCATTATTTATTACACTAAAAACTTAGTTACTTATATTTTGTATGTTTGAAGGTTCTTTGTCTTGAAAAAGACGGCGAATACACAAAGTATACAACAAACTTCGTGTACAAAGATGTTTTATTTCGTCTAAAAATAAGCATCATGTAATTTACATCTTCTCATATTTTTCATTCTTCTTTTTACACATAAATATATAATACATGAACACTGTCTTTTTTATTCCAATTTTGGTGTCTAAGATATTTGCCGTCATTCAATATTTATTTACGTCCAGTTAAACTTCGTCAAGTAATCTTAAGAAGCTAGCCCGCCCATCCGGGCGGGCTATGAAGCTAGTTAAATATAAAGCTCGAAAATCGATCACGTGTACGTTTCATGATTTTAGTTAAAACATATTTTTATTTATAAAATATCTCGCACCAACAAACGCTTACATCAACCTCAAGTTAGATTACTAAAGAGTAAATTACACAGACAGGGTACGAAACCTTAGGACCATCTTTATAAATAGAAGGTTCATTCCCACGAATGAATCAACTTAGCTTCACCACTCAAACACTGAGTGAATTCTCACAATTTACTTCGACTACTTTGATAAGTGTTACCCCAGCTCGTGATTCCGGTCACACCTCGGGGTCTTTACCGAACGAGGGAAACCAAATGAGATAGGCACCTCAACCCTCTACGTACCTTACATAAACAACAATATTCACCAATTTGCAAGTACTCGTCAAATGCATCGGGTGATGTGTCGTATGACTATTGGCGTATGGCCGATGTGTATTTCATGATAGGAATAATACATATGGATAGCCTTTTGCGCCCACATGTTTGAATTTGAGGGTAAAGAGCTTAATTGTTCTACGGGATCCGACGCATCCAGCAGAGCGAAACGACCTATACAATCTGGTCATTTTTAAAACATAGGGAAGTATTCGCAAAATGAGTTCGACACTGTAATCGGTAATATCATTGACTATTTGTTTAAAAAGTTTTGAACTCATACGATACCTTCGAATAAAAATCCTCTCCGGGTATTTAGGTGGATTATTTTTATCGCCAAAATAATCTTTCAATAACCGTTCTTTCGCAACCTCTTGTTCATGTGGTATGTATGCCCTAGTATTAGGACCCAAAATCTCGGCTTCTTGATTACCCTAAACTTTAAATTGTTGATAAGCTTGAAGACACAACATATACCGTTCTGCATAGTCTTGAGAGTAAAGATCGTAATGATAATAGTTCTTGGGATCCATAATGTTTTTTTGAGGTAAAATGAAAGAATTGTTGAGATGTGTATGTAGAAGTGTGTGTAAAAATTAGAAGATTAATAGGGTATTTATAGGATTTTTAAAGAGTAAAAAATTATGAAAAAGTGGGGTTTGTTGCCCAAAAAAGGCTAGTATGTGGGTATTTATTTTTTTGACCGTTTTATAACGTTTCAAAAAGAGAAAAAGAAAAAAGATAGTAACGAAAACGTGAGCTGGTGGTGGTGGTGTGAGGGACGAAAACGCGAGTGCGGTGTGGTTTGTAGCGTTATGGGTGATGGCACGAGGGCCACCAGCCACCATACCGTGTAGGGGTGAGCATCGGGACGAATCCCAACCCGTCCCGAACCGTCCCAACTAATCCCGATACCGACAATGGGGAAAAACCCAAACCGACTCGATAATGGTCCCGACTCGTCCCGAATCCCGATAATGGTCCCGAATCTTGATTTTGGCTGCGTTTTCTCAGGACCGTCCCGACTCCCGACCCGTTCCGAATCCCGATTACCAGGAAAACGCAAACCGACTACCGACCCGATTACATTCGGATCGGTATCGGGAAGGAAGTCGGGTGTCGGGATCGAGACGGGAGTCGGGTGTCGGTCGGGATTGCTCACCCCTAATACCGTGAGCTCTTATCATTACATTAATATTTTTGAGGATTGATCATTTGGTTTGTTGAAGTATTGATTTTGATTGGACTGTGATTCATTAACTACCACTTGAAGGATAATGTGCATAAGAATAATAACTTTGATGTCTGATACTATTAGAAATGCTAAAAGGTCACATCAGAGCACATTGTGAATTGTAATGAGTAAAAGATAAAATATAAAATGCAAATGATGAAGGAATAAAAGTATGGAATATTTTTATGAAGAGTATATAATATTAGTTATCCAATGTGAGTGATGATACATGAGCCTAATTAAATAGGCCTAAAAAGAGACCTAATGCATAAATGTATTGTACAGTAACAGTACTGTACAATACAATTATGCATTAGGTCTCATTTTAGGCCTCTTTAGTTATGTCCATTTATCATTTTCTAATGTTTATATATCTTCGTACGAGTACATAATAGAGCAAAGTTTTGACACATCATTGATGACGTGTAACTTTTTGAAAAATAATTTATTGTTAAATAATGATAGAGAAAAGTTTTAATGTGGATTCAATGTTTTTTAAATATCCAATGAATCAATAATGGCCATTCATATTTTGATAAAAAAAATAAAAAAATTTTCACGTTTAAAAAAAAAAATATATTTCGTAAACCGTTAATCGTTATGCAAAGCGAATGATACTATCACGACGAAAATTAAATCATTTTTCTATAGACGGGCACTTCAATATACATTCGACGATTTTTTTTGTTTTATGTTTTCAGTTACGTCTGGAAAAATCACATGTGATTTGTATCACAAATAATCACATGTGATTTATATCACAAATCACGTATTCGATTTATGAAATCACATACAAATCACATGTGATTTTTCCGGCCGTAACTGAAAAAAAAATCGTCAAAAGTATATCGAAGTGCCCGTTTACTGAAAGATAAAAAATACTCGTCGCGATGGTGTATTTTTTTTTTACTTGGCGGTTAACCGTTTGCAAGATATTTTATTTTAAAAAAAGATGCAGAAAGTGGTTTTATTTTTTATTTTTGTTTTTTCTTTAATACTTTTTTATTTTGATATGAGTAGCTAGGATCGGTTCATTGGATATTTAGATAATTTTTTCTCAACTCAATAATGGTATTTATCATCTATATACTTATAAAGGAGGAAGACAGTTCCCTTCTATTTATTATTTTAAGACCACCATAAATAGAATTTTAAGCAAATACAACCTTATAAACATTATTTACAAGTATCTAAAGCACACATAAAATTAAAAACACACTACTCATATAATACAATTAATACATTATTAAAAACACCCCTTCATCCAAAAATACATCTTTTTAATCACAAAGTACAATATAATTAAGCTTTCACACATGAATAAACTAAAAATAGATTTTTAAGCAAATACAAGTAAATAAGCATAATTTACAAGTATTTAAAGCACAAATAAAACTAAAAAAACACTATTTAACAAATACAATTAATAAACTATTAAAAACACTCATTTATCAAAATATACAACTATTTAACCACAATATACAATTTAATTAAGCTTCCAAAACATAAATTTGAAATCCAGCAGTCCAAAATAAAATAACATTTGTTCGCCGAAAAATTTAGTCACACGATATCCGTCATCGAATCGCGCGAGTACCCTGCTAGTGTTTAATAAAGCTTGTATACCAACTAAAACTCCAGTTTTTATATAACTATTTGTGCTTATGGCGTTTCCTAAACTGATACAAATACATTTATTATAATTTTTAATTACATATCTTAATCTATACTATATATGAAAGAAAAACAAAAAAGTGAAAAGTGAAAAACTTAAAGTATTTTAGGAAGTCGTTACATTATTTTCGAAAAGCATATGCGAAGCTGTAAACTATTAACACACTATTAATACACATCGAAAACCGGGTTGACTGGGTCGCTTCAATTTGACATGTTTTTTCGACCGGAACGGTTCAACCAGTTCAATCTTCCGGGTCGAACCGGGTTTCAAAACATTATGTTTAATCCTCAAATCCTCAAACTTTTATTATTTTTTGTTTAAAACCCATAAACACTACAACAATCGTGGATTTCGCAGGCGAAATATCAGGGCTTTCGTCGGGGACATGTCCCCTGCGAAACCTTTCCCCGGGGACATGTCCCCGGCGAAAGTCCCCCGGCAATGCCCTCTCGGGAATACTTTTCCCGGGGACTATTTACCACCTTTCCCGGGGACATGTGTGTCCCGCAGCCAATTGTCGCCGGTCAAACACGTCCGACGTGGCATCCATTTTTGCCGGGGACACGTCCCCGCGGAAACGATTTTTGAACACTAATTTAAGTACCCTAATTACGTTATTAGTCCGACGTGGCACACGTTTTGCCAGGGACATGTCCCCGGGGAAAGGGGTACCAATGTTGAGTTAAACTCTTTCGCCGGGGACTTGTCCCCTACAAAACTGTGCGCTACTGATGCGTTTCACTTTTCCCCGGGGACTTGTCCCTGGGGAAAGTAATAATATGAAATTAGCTTTTATACTTTCGCCGGGGACATGTCCCCGGGGAAAGGATCTGACCCATTTTGCAGCATATTGCTGCAAAATGGGTAATTTCCAGATTTTTTCCGGAAAAAATCTACAATGTCACAACCTGTTTTATGCTATAACAACAAAAATTCGCTAAACATAATATCATATATACCCATCAATCGCCAACATAGTTATCTTTTTCTAAAATCGCCAAAACGGTTCCTAAACCGTTAACGCATGATCATCTACAAAACTATATATAAGCTACCTATCCGCAAATGGTCCAAAACTATACGTATAATCCATTTACGGGAATCCTAGCACATTATGCACATAAACGACATACTAATCCATGTTATTCTCTACAAACATATCCAAAACGTGTTAAAGTAACATAAATCCGAATCTCAAACCCCATTACCCCACTACCGTCCCCGGTATCTGTAGACTCACCGGATGGAGTAGCACGAGATCCCGACCCACCCTCTGGAGTAGCACCAGATCCTGACACACCTGGTGGAGTAGCACTAGATCCCGGGGCGGACTGTAGTCGCTCCTGCCAACCCGGTAATGACCTCACAAACTCCATGACCTGCTCCATCTGACTCTTCTGTGTAGCGAGCTCCTCGGTCTGTTTCTGCACTGTTTCCCGCGGTGAGGACACGTCCGCTTCATCACGAGGTCGGGAGGCGCTAAAGGTCTTCTTCACTCCACCGCCGGGTAAGACCTGACCTACACCAGGAATATGACCGCGATGCTTACCACCAATCACGGTACGCAGAATCTCGCAGTCAGTCATGTGGGTCCCATCGGAGGTGCTCTCTTCCCGCATCCGTATCATCTCGTTCTGTTTAGTTACAAAAAAACAAGAAAAGTAATATATAAGTCGTGATGCATTATATTTCATCAAAATGGGTGACTTTGAAAATAAATTATACTTACATATCTAGCCTCAGATAACGGGGACTCAAAGACATCGCTCCTCATATGGTTCCGACGGTAAAGCTCTATCAAGTCTTCTCCAACCGCCGCCTCAGTCCCGCTGGTCAACTGTTTAGAAATAAAATCAATAACGAGACACCCAACACCATGTATATATATAAATAAAATGATTAAATAGTTTCTTACAAAGTTATGGCGAATAGCATCATACGACTGAGATCCGTGAAGGCTAGAACTCGTGTTCGCCATGCGGTTTTGTCGGTTGACCTCTGATATCTTCTGCTTCTTAGGGTTTGTCCAAAGCTTAACCGGCGTATTTTAAATTATAAAAACTATTATATAAATGAATTATTATTATTATTATTATTATTATTATTATTATTATTATTATTATTATTATTATTATTATTATTATTATTATTATTATTATTATTATTATTATTATTTAATAATAATAACAAGGATAATGACAATGATAATAATAATAATAATAATAATAATAATAACAACAATGATAATGATAATGATAATTATTATTATTATAAAGTGTCGATCCAGAAATTTACAAACGCATCCCAATCCTCTTGTGTCTTGTTCGCTGGACGCTTTCTTTTGATCTCCTCAATTTTCTTCACCCCACCTGCTGCCGTAAAGTTATCTTTTTTGTATTTATATTTGTTGTCATCGTATCATTTTTGGAGATAATACTCGATACTGTCAACAATCTGGTCTCCATTCGGGCCAGCAATGTGTGGGTCGAGATCAAAGTAGTGCTGCAATAAAATATAAATAAAAAAAATATAGAAATTTAAATAAACAAACAAGTTTGAATAAATAAACACAATAATTAAAAAAATAAAGGTTAAAAAAAACTTACGTGTAGATGCTCATGGATGTGGGCCTTCCGCTTTCAGAACCTTAGCCCATGAATCGCAAAACATGGGAATCAAGTCCCGTAACACCTCCCCAACATAGTTGGAGAACCAAGAAGAGTGAGGGCCGACGTGTGTATAAAACCCCTCTTGGTTGACCCGAAAATCGATCGACACAGGACGACCATCCATTGCCCTCTTCGCCTTGAGTGCCGTGTTCTTAGGGGGACCACACACCACCTTCCCGCCTTTCCCAATTTTGGCGTTTGGGTTGGCAGCTTTGGATTTAGAGCCTACAAGTAATCAAATTCAAGTGATGATGACATAAAATAACATTTTATCAATTTAAAATAACATGTAATCAAATACAGTTTAGTGAAAAATAATTCAGAAATTCTTACGCTGGCAATTGGTGCCTATCCTACTCGAGGGACCACGAGGCGGCGAATTACCTCCATCGCCACCGTGAGACTTAGCTACAACATCTGCCATCTGTTAAACGAACATAGAAATTAGTGAAGAAACATATATATAATTAAATAATTAATTAAATAAATAAATAAATAAACAAACAAATAAACACATTTAACAATATATATCAACAAGATAATTATAATAAATAAATAAATAAATAAATAAACAAAAAAAATAAACACACTCGATAACAATTTCATTCAAATAATTAAGTGTTGTTCTACAAATTACAATTTGAGATTAATCTCCCACATCATCAACATAAAATTCAACATTATTAGTACTGTCATCTTCATCATCTTCATTATCGTGGTCATCATCATCATCAGATGCTAAATCATGAGGAACGTGATCATCATAACTAATATCATCTTCGTCTTCCACAATAGTGATAATTGGTGGTGGTGCCTCAACTTCTGCTGGTTGAACATCTATATTTATAATGTTATAATCCAACTGATCCAACTCAGCAGAGAGTGTGATATGTGATGAGTTGTTGTCATGTACAACATCCTGATTGTCTTCTACCACAATGATATCCGGGTTCCAAATCTTTCGATGATAAGAATCTTGGAAGGCCTTCCAATTACCACGTTTAACCGGGAAATCAAGGTAAAAGACTTGTGTTGCTTGCGTTGCAAGAATGAATGGTTCATTTTGAAACGATACACGATCGGTCATAATTTGCGTAATGTTGTTTCTATAGGTACAACGTTTTACGCGATTACTGTTATTAGTGTTGAACCATTTGACTTTGAACAACACAACATTGAATGAAATTCCTTCGAATACTTGATGTCAAATTTCTTCCATGCGTGACCATCAACCGAGTGTTGCATCTTACCGTTCTCCCTAGACTGCCCAGACGCATGCCAAGTCACATGTTTTGCAGTGTGTTTAGACTTGTACAAACGTTGTAGCCTAGGAATGATAGGAAAGTAACGCAACACCTTGTTAGGAAATTTCTTCCCCAGTGTGTTCTTTTCTTTCCATCTACTAGCGCCGCAGATCGGACAAGTCTGCAAATCTTCGTTACCCGCCCCCCGATATAAAAAGCAATCATTTACACAAGCATGTATCGATTCATATCCTAACCCGATAGTTTTAAACGTCTTCTTTATTTCATAGTATGACGATGGCATGTTGTATCCTAGAACGGGCGGGAAAACTTCCTTGAATAAAGTTAGGAACTCATTAAATGTGGTGTCACTCACTTTACCTTTGACCTTAATGTGCGTAATATTTGCCATAAAGTCTAATGAAGACATCCACTCACAGGCTGGGTATAGTTTTTCATTGGCAGTGGCAAGTAACTCCTCATACTCATTACGTTGAGGAATTGCGTCGTTACTTGTCTCGCCAATATTTCCTTGAGTTGGATCATCTGGTTCGTTATTCGGACCAATATCATGAAGGAACTCAGCCATGTCACTCATCCCAGGGTGTCTTGTGTTGTGTACGACTGTTCGGGCATCCGGCTCACCATGATTATACCATTTCGTATAACTATGGTCCCAGCCATTTGCGTGTATGTGGTCAAACAAAAATTCGTGCTTTATCCAGGGTAGGTTTAAACAACGAGCACATGGACATTTTATATTCCCATCAATATTCGTTAAGGGCTTGCAATACTCGCAGAAATCTTTAAGACAAACTAAAAATTCTCTACTGGTACGTGCTAGTGAGACCCAACTTTTATCAATTGGCATAACTGCGTTTTAATGAAGCAACAAATAATTATATAGACTTAAAATGTTCACAAAAAATCTACACGTAAACACATAAAGGTGGAATTACCAGTTGTGCGTTTTGTTCACCTAATCCAACTATGGAAGGCAATCCTAACCCACTCTTTGAATGTTTTGTCTCATATATGAATGCGTATAATTGAATTTACTATTTGAGAAAATTTCGGCAGCATTTCCCCTCAACTCTCCAAATATGTGCATTAAAGACATATTCGTAAGAGTAAAAGGGAAACACTGTCGAAATTTTCACAAATAGTAAATCAATTATACGCATTCATATCCTAAATGAGACAAAACATTCAAAAAGCAGTCCCAAACAGGGGACTTTCTAAAATTAATTTCTAATAAATTAATTTCGGACGAGTTTTCTATGGGATGATTAACTTCGGACGGGGAATTTCAGAAATTAATCACTAAAGTCCTTAAATCATTTACAACAGTTCAACACAATCAAATACCATACAATACTAACATATTCGCATTGTCAATTTCGGCTTATATATCACAAGACTCAATTTTCCGGCTTATTTGGAGACTTGTGAGCTTATATAAGTTTATCATATCATAATATACTTATATCAACCCACAAGTCTCCAAATAAGCCAGACAATTGAAGCTTATAAAAAATACCGATTGTGAGCTTATATAAGTTTCATGTGTATTAACAGCAAACATTAACAAAGTTAGACAAAAAACATACCGATTGTGGTCTTGGCTCTCGGCTGGTCTCGACTGTAGAAAAAAAAATCAAATTTATTAATAAAAATCAAAATTACAACATATGCCATATCAGCATATGCCATATCAGCAATCAGCATATGAAACAGCCGAAAAGAGCAGTCTTCCAAGGGCATTTTTGGCTAGAAAAATAAGCACTAAAGACTAGGTAATCCAAGACTAGTAAATGGCATACTAAAGAGATCCTACAAGCTAAGGGGCAGCCACTAATGAGCTGTTAACAAGCTAAAAAGAGGGTTGCAAGGGGCTGTTATGGGATTGCTGAGACAGTCACACAGGGCTCAATAGGGTAACTTCAAGCTAGGGAAAAGCTACTTACAAGCTCAAACAAAAATTCAAAAAAAATATGGAATGACTACATTACCAACCAAAGATTAATCATACGAGAGTAAAAGTTCTAAAATCTTAAATTGAAGAAACTAAAATTCAAAAACAAAAGCTAATTGAGACACATATGGGACTGCATGACAGCTTCTTAAAAACTTGTTTTGCAAATTGACACCAATGAGAAGGATGAACAAGCATATCTAACATCTACCACAACCATTGGGAGACCCAAACATGGGTCAAAAGTGGGTCTTGACCCACTCAAGGTGCTGTTCCAAACAGCCCTTCAGGGGCAGAAAATCAATTTTTTTGACTGTGAACTTGGAGCTTTTTAAAAAAACTGATTTGACATCTTCAATTAAAGCTCACATGAGCTTAAAACAACTTAGCTAACAATTAAACAACCATTGCACATAATACTTTGATGAAACTGAAAATTGTAAGTTGCAATCTATATTACTAGTTACATTTGGCCATTTGCTTAAAACAACTTAGCTAACAATTAAACAACCATCAGCAGCCAACACTTGCATAAAGAACACTAATAAAACCATTTTGATAGCTAAAATGGGTCAAAACTGAGTTTTGACCCATAACTTATGCAAATCCAAACACAAATCAGTTTCCAACAGGAGGCTTATGGGACTGTTTTGGAACAGCAAATCTGTTTCCAAAAAGGGAACTGATGGGGGGTTACTAAGGCAAAAAATGCTCAACTATAAACTTTCGCAGGGGACATGTCCCCGCTACAAACATAAACACAAAAAAAAATACCTCGGTTGTGGGGTCTCGAGAGCACGTGCGTTGTGGTCTCGGCTTCACTTCTCGGCTTCGGGTATCGGCTTCACTTCTCGGCTTCACAACAACAGCTATTAGTAACCAAAGAACAAAATTAACAAAAAAATTAATAAAAAATCGAAACAATTAACACAAAACTTATAAATTTATAAACAATATACAAAAATTATAAATAATTAAAAGAAATTACAAAAATTAAAAATATGTTTAACTAATTAAAAAAATACCTTGGTTGAGAGGAGAGAAAGAGATGGTATCAGTTGAGAGTAAGAAATGAGAAGAGAAGAGAAAGAATCAAACAATGAGAGGGTTTGAGGAAAGAATTAAACAATGAGAGGGTTGAGATGCATCGTTCACAGTGGTGCGAGTGTGGGGAAGACAACGCAATGGTGGTAGTGAAGTATTAGTGCTGAGAGTAGCAATGGAGGTGGTGGTGAAGTATTAGTGGTGAGGGAGTGGTGGTGCTGTGGTGTTGCCGGTGGTGAGTTGAGAGGGAGGAAGACGAGTTTTTTTTTTTCAAGCGTGACCATCAAGTTAATAATTGAGGTTAATATTTGCTTTTCACTTTCCCCGGGGACAAGTCCCCGGGGAAAGTCTTCTTTGTCTTCTAGCGATACTTTTTCCGGGGACATGTCCCCGGGGAAAGTGATGGCGGGATAAAGTAAAAGAGAGGAGGGAAAATGAAAATTTACGCCAAAACTTTCCCAGGGGACATGTCCCCGGGGAAAGGTTTAATTATAAAATTATAATTATCATTTTAAATAATTAGAATTAATAATAAATTATAAAATTATATAATTAAATTTAACTTGAAAATTATAAAATTAATCTAATTACTTTTAACCTAGGTTGCACAGACACGGCGATACGACAAAGTCTAAAAATATATGACACGGACACGGCATGGACACGCACACGGCAAAGTCTAAAAATATATGACACGGACACGGCGATACTTTTAACCTAGGTTAAACGATCGAGTATAGGTGCATTGGTATACGTATCATGTTAAACGACCAAGTATAGGTGCATTGGTATACGTATCATGTTAAACGACCGAGTATAGGTGCATTGGTATACGTATCATGTTAAACGACCAATTATAGGTGCTATGATATACGTATCATGTTAAACGACCAAATATAGGTGCATTGGTATACGTATCATGTTAAACGACCGAGTATAGGTGCATTGGTATACGTATCATGTTAAACGACCAAGTATAGGTGCTATGATATACGTATCATGTTAAACGACCAAGTATAGGTGCTATGGTATATGTATCATGTTAAACGACCAAGTATAGGTGCATTGGTATACGTATCATGTTAAACAACCAAGTATAGGTGCATTGGTATACGTATCATGTTAAACGACCAATTATAGGTGCTATGGTATACGTATTGTTGGGAATAATCCGTTACCACGGATAGTTGTGGTTTACACTGCTCGGATTAACACTAGTAGTGGAAAATTATTACCACTGCTGGTACATTATTACCACTGCTATTAGATAATGTTTAGTTTAACGCGTTTAGATAAGTATAAAATAGATCTTGTGTATATTCTATAATGTTAGCTTTATACTTATCTTGTAAAGGACTCCTTGTTGTATAAAAGGAGGTCCTAGGTCATTGTCTTAGGTACGTCTAATTACCTACGTATTACTTACAAAGGCTTCAAGGTGTAACCCTAGTGATAAGCAAGATCACTCGTATTATTCATCAATAATATTGGAGCTTAAGTTTTGTGTTTAATCTGTGTTTATCTATAATACATCATACAATCCATCTTCTAAAGTATTACTAAGTAAATTCCGCGTGCTTAATAATATTATTCAAAATATCATTGACACAAGGTGTGTCCAGATCCATCAAGTGGTATCAGAGCGAGGTTCTGATATTTTGTTTTAGAAGATCCAAGGAATAAGCTTAACCTACTCACTCAATTCAATGGAGATGGAAAACAACCAGTCCAACTCTTCTACACCAAGGCTACCTAAGCTCAAACTTAATGAGTTTGAGATGTGGAGGATACTGATTGAGCAATACTCTCTCATTCAGGACTATGCTCTTTGGGAGATCATTCAAATGGGTGATTCTTTCAAGCCTGTGACTAGTACTGTGAAGGTTGGTGAAACAGATGTTGTGAAAGTTTCTGTGCCTGAATCTAGTATTGAAAAAGCTTGTAGGAAGAATGATCTTAAGGCTAGAAGTTTGTTGCTGATGACTCTTCCTAGAGATCAAATCATTGCATTCAGCAAGCACAAGACTGCTAAAGAACTGTTTGAAGACATTTGCTCAATGTTTGGTGGTAATGATGCTACAAAGAAGACACAAAATACATTGTTGAAGCAAAGTTATGAAAACTTCTTTGCTTCAAGCAATGACTCACTTGATAGCATCTTTACCAAACTTCAGAAGATTGTTACACAACTAACTGTGTTTGGCATTGAGGTAGAAAAGGAAGACCTCAATTTGAAGTTTCTAAGAAGTTTGCCTTCGGAGTTTCAAACTAATGTTACTGTCTGGGAAAACAAATCAGACATAGAAACAATGAAGCTCAATGACCTTTACAACAACTTCAAACTTATTGAGCAAAGGTTGAAGAAGGCAGGGAAACTTGGTACAAGCTTTAGTAGCTTGGTATTGTTGTCAACCTCTGTTGACAGTGATGATTCTGAAGATGACAGTGATGATGATGTTGCCATTGCTGGTTCTAAAGTTTCCACTGGTAATGTTAATGTTACCACTGTAGGTTCAAAGAAGAAGGTTGCTAGTATTGGAGATCCTACCTTTTATGCTTTCATCTCTACTCAAGTAGATGGCTCTGTCTTAACTCATGAAGACATAGAGCAAATTGATGAAGATGACTTGGAGGAGATGGATATTAAATGACAGATAGCTCTTCTTAGCATGAGGGCTAGGAAATTCTACAAGAAGACTGGCAAGCCTATTTACATCAATGGGAGTGAAACTGCAGGTTTTGATAAGAAGAAAGTGGAGTGCTTTAACTGCCACAAGTTTGGACATTTTGCTAGAGAATGTAGAAGACCAAAGACCAAGGACAACAGGTCAACTTGGTACAAGCAAAAGAAGGAACCAACTGTGGAAGAACCAAAGGCAATGTTGGCTATTGATGGTGTAAGCTATGATTGGAGTTTCATGGCTGATGATCAAGAAGAAGAACATACAGATGCTGCTCTTGTTGCTACTGAATTTGCTCTTATGGCTTTCTCTGACTCTGAGGTACAAAACTTTGAAAGTTGTTCTAAAACATGTAGGGCTGCTAGAGAAGTTGAAAGACTTAATGATTTATATTCTAATAAAAGACAAGAGTTGTATACTGCTAATTATACTGTGTCTAACCTTAGGAGAGCTATAGCTGTATTGGAAACTCAACTAAAACACTATCAAGATAATGAGTCAAAATACAATGATGATATGATTCTTCTTAGAAGAGAGGTAGAACATACAAAAGCTGTAAATGAAGCATACCAAAAAGAGTTTGAAAAGCTTAACGAGAAAACTGAGAATGTTAATTTATCTGTTGACACTTTGTATTATCAGTCAAAGTCAATTGATAAAATTTGGAATGCTCAAATCATTAATAAAGCTAAGTCTGGTATGGGTTATAAAACAGTGCCTCCACCACTAAGAGGTGTTCCATCACCTCCAGGTATAGATTTAGCTCATACAGACTAGAAGAGTTTAAGGTTCTTGAAAGAGAATATGGTCCTTTAAAGGACACAACTGTGAAAAATGAGAATGAGGTTAAGTATGATAATGATGTGTTTGAGAGTGCTAGTGACTCATCTATTGTTGATGAGAATGTTAAAAAGAATGTAGAGGCTTCTATCCCAAAAGTTGTTAATACTGATACAGAGGAACCTAGGAAACCAGTTAATAAACCTAGACCAACTGTAAGGTATGCCGAGATGTATAGGAATAAGCCTACAGCTCCTAGGAGTAACCAGAGGAGTTGGAATCATGTTAAATCTCAACAACTAGGTAGTGATTTTTTGATGTACAATAAGGCATGCTATATCTGTGGTAGTTTTGATCATTTACATGCTCATTGTGACTATCATGTTGGGAGAAGGGAAGTCCAAGGAAATAAAAGGGTGAATTCTAACATGTTTCAAAATAATGTACACCCTAATTCACATTGCAAAATGGTCCCAAGAGCAGTTCAACTAAGAAGTGGCCTTAAAACTTTTGCCACTGCAAAAACTGTTAACACTGCTCACCCTAAGTCACATGTTAAAAGTGCAAAGTCGAAAACAACTTTTGCAAAATCTGCACAAACAGGGAAAGGAACTTTTCAAGCTAAAAAGGTTAATTATAACCAACAGTGGGTGCCTAAAAAGAAACTAGCAGTTTCCACTGCTCATTCAAAAGTTACCACTGCAAGGGTTGTAAACAAGAAAAGGGGGGACATGGGCAATGCTGTGAAGGCCTCAACACGTTGGGAATGGAAACCTAAAGGAAATACCTGTACAACCAATCCCAATGGTGTATCAATGACCTTTGATAGATTTAACTATATTGATACACGAGGCGGATCCAAGTCAATCATGGCTTGGGTCCCCAAAAGAAACTAACTCTTTACTCTTATGTGCTTGAACATCCAAGGACAAAAAGATCAGATCAAGGATATACAGATAGTGGGTGTTCAAGGCACATGACTGGCAACAAGTCCTATCTTTCTATTTTGAGCATTATGATGGACAGTATGTCAGTTTTGGAGGTGGAGTAAATGGAAAAGTTGCTGGTAAAGGAGTTATCAAAACTGGTAACTTGGACTTTGAACCTGTGTACTATGTAAAAGAGCTAAAGTACAATCTTTTTAGTGTGTCACAAATGTGTGACAAGATGAACAATGTTCTTTTTACCAAAGATATGTGTTTTGTTCTCTCTAAGGATTTTAAAATGCCTGATGAAAGTCAGATTCTTCTTAAAATTCCTAGAAAAGGCAATCTCTATAGCTTTGATATGAACAACATTGTAGCTAAAGATGATTATGCTTGCTTGCTTGCAAAGGCCACAGTGGATGAATCCATGTTATGGCATAGAAGGCTTGGTCATGTTAACTTCAAAACCATTAACAAGATTGTCAAAGATGGTTTGGTAAGAGGTTTACCTCAGAAAAGATTTGAAAATGATCAAACCTGTGTGGCTTGTCTTAAAGGCAAACAACATAGAGCTTCTTGCAGGTCAAAGTTGGTTAACTCTATTGCTCACCCACTTCAAATGCTACATATGGACTTATTTGGTCCTACATCTGTGAGCAGCTTGAATCTAAAGAAATATTGTCTAGTGGTAACTGATGATTTTAGCAGGTTTACATGGGGTTTCTTTCTTGGAACCAAAGATGAAACAACAGGCATCCTTAAGATCTTTATCACAGAAGTAGAAAGCCAATATGATATGAAAGTTAAAGTCATTAGGTGTGACAATGGGACAGAATTCAAGAATAGAGTTATGGATGATTTTTGCAGAAATAAAGGTATTAAAAGAGAATTCAGTGTTGCTAGAACTCCTCAACAAAATGGTGTTGCTGAGAGGAAGAACAGGACACTGATAGAGGCTGCTAGAACCATGTTGTCAGATTCTAAATTGCCAATCACTTTTTGGGCTGAGCAGTTAACACTGCATGCTATGTGCAAAACATGGTTTTAGTGGTAAAGACAAAGAACAAGACACCTTATGAATTATTTAGGGGTAGACTACCTATCCTTGACTTCATGAGACCATTTGGATGTCATGTATCTATTCTCAATACCAAAGATTATCTGGGCAAGTTTGATGAAAAATCTGATGAAGGGTATTTTATTGGGTATTCTATGGTTAGCAAAGCTTTTAGAGTATTCAACTTAAGAACCCAAAAGATTGAAGAGAATATGCATGTGGAGTTCCTGGAAAACAAAGTTAATCTCAAAGGAACTGGTCCAAAAAGGCTGTTTGATCTTGATGCTCTAACAAATACTATGAATTATGTGCCTGTTTCTACAGGAACATCTTCTTTTGATTTTGCAGGTTCAGAAGAGTTTCTTGATGATGATGAACCAAGCAAGGATCATGCAGATGATCAAGATGAATTCAGTCTACCTCTTTGGGACTATGCAGATAATGATGATATACCAAAAACTGGAGATGCTCATCCTTCTAGTGATTTGGAAAAGGAAGGATGTAGCAACTTGATTGCTGAAAATTCTGAAAGAAGTGAAAATTTAGATTCCACTGGTAGGCAAAATGTTTCCACTGCAACACCAGAAGTGGAAATTACAACTCCAGTTACAGAGGAAGCTCAAGCCAATGATGCTGAAATCTCAAATATGCCAAGTGAGATTGCAGTTCCTCAGACTCCCCACACTTCTATTCATAAATCACATCCTCTTGAAAATGTGATTGGGGATGTCTATTCACCTGTGAAGACTAGAAGACAAACAAAGCTACCTGATGTTCATGGATTCATTAGTAAAATATATGAATCTAAGATTCATGAAGACAAGAATGAATGTCTCTTTATGTGTTTTCTGTCACAAATGGAACCAAAGAATGTTTACAAGGCACTTGAAGATGAAAGTTGGGTGGAAGCAATGCAAGAAGAGCTGCTCCAATTCAAGCTTCAAAAGGTTTGGGTGCTTTGTGATTTGCCTTCTGGAAAGAAGGTAATAGGTACTAAATGGGTGTTCAAAAACAAGAAGGATGAAAGAGGAATTGTTATCAGAAACAAAGCTAGGCTTGTGGCTCAAGGATACACTCAAGAGGAGGGTATTGATTATGAAGAAGTGTTTGCCCCAGTTGCACGAATATAAGCAATAAGGTTGTTCTTAGCTTATGCATCCTTTATGGGCTTTAAAGTCTATCAAATGGATGTAAAGAGTGCTTTTCTATATGGGCAGATAGATGAGGAGGTTTATGTCTCACAACCTCCAGGCTTTGAAGACCCTGAATATCCTAACAAAGTATACATGGTAGTTAAAGCTTTGTATGGCTTGCATCAGGCACCAAGGAAATGGTATGAAACCTTAACTACTTATCTTCTTGCTAATGGATTTCATAGAGGCAGGGTGGATCAAACTTTGTTCATCAAGAAAGACAAGAATGATATCTTGCTTGTTCAAGTGTATGTTGATGATATCATTTTTGGATCTACAAAGACAGAGATGTGCAAAGAATATGAGAAGCTAATGAAGGAAGAATTCAAGATGAGTTCTATGGGTGAACTCACATTCTTTTTGGGACTTCAAGTACTACAAAGGCCAGATGGTATTTTCATCAATCAAGATAAATACGTGGCTGAGATACTAAGAAAGTTCAAGTTCACTGATGCAAAGTCATCCAAAGACTCACAAGACTACACATCAACTTCTGAAAGAAAATAGTGGTGAATCTGTTGATGTGCACATGTATAGGTCTATGATTGGTTCTTTGATGTATCTTACATCCTCTAGACCAGATATCATGTTTGCAGTAAAGTGTGCCTGCAAGGTTTCAAGTTTCTCCCAAGTTCTCTCACTTGACTGCTGTGAAGAAGATTTTCAGATATCTTAAAGCATTTCCTACTATGGGATTGTGGTACTCCAGAGATTCTCCTCTAGATCTGGTTACTTACTCGATAGTGACTATGCCGAGCTAGCTTGGATAGAAAATCTACAAATGTGGATGCCAATTTCTTGGCAATAGATTAGTGTCATGGCAAAGGCAAGAAACAAACTATGGTGGCTAATTCATCAACTGAGGCAGAGTATATGGTCGCCGCAAGTTGCTGTGCTCAAGTTCTATTGCTTCTAATCAACTTTTGGACAATGGGTACAATTTCATGAATACCATCATTCATATTGACAATAGCAGTACCATTTGCATCATTAAGAATCCAGTTCAACACACAAAGACCAAACATATTGAAATTAGACACCATTTCATTAGAGATTGCTATGAAAAGGGACTAATTCAAGTTGTCAAAATTCATACCGATGACAACTATGCTGATTTATTAACAAAAGGACTTGATGTGGGAAGATTTTAGTACTTGGTAACAAGTATTGGAATGCTTAATCCATAAACCTTTTGTCAAAATGTTCTCCGTGTTGAGGGGAGGCATGTTGTACTGAAATTGTTGTATGAGTTTGTATATGTTTGCTTGTATTCCTGTTTATGTTTTTGTGAAGCTTAGATGGGGATTGAATTTAAAAGGTGTATATCTGAAATACACAACAAATGGTTATTGATTCACCATGTCTTATCCACATAAGAATCAACTAGTCCAGAGCAAACGGCTACTGGTAAAGACTTGTCAAATCCGTTTATGGTTGATAGTTTACCAAAAACTATATGGTTATCAACTCACCATATTCTTTATGATTAAGAGTTGGCTAGTCCATAGCAAACGGCTCATGGTAAAGACATATCAAATCCGTTGATAGTGGTAGCTTGCTAAAAACTATGATAAGAGCGTCTAGTCTTCAAATGATTTTATTTACCATGCTTTTGAAATTTTTGTGAAAAAATTACCACTGCTAGTTCACAGCTTCCACTGACAGTGTTATTTTACCACTGTTGTTCTAGCCGTTACAACCGATTGTGTCAAGAACTTATTTTTACTAGCCGTTGAAAGTAACCACTGATTGCCATATATATAGGGTTAAAATTTTAAGTAAATTATCTTCTTTCCATATTGTGAGAAATACTTTCTAAAGATAATTTTACTTGCGCAATAATTCTAAACCCTAACCCTATATATCTTTCTCTCTCAATTGGCTAGTTATTATTTCAATTCTTACTGACATAATATCATTTTTCATCAAAAGTTTCTATGGCACCTTTAAACTTTGCAGATGAGCACAACCTAGTGGCCTACCTACAAAAGTCTAACGAGAAGAGTGGCCCTGTTTTTCATCAGATTGTGGACTTTCTTCATACCACACATATAAGGTATGCTTTGCTTTTAAAACCCACAATCTATATCTCTCAAATCAAACAATTTTGGACTTCTGCTAAGTCCATAACACTTGAGATTGGAGATACACATGAAACAGTGGATGCTCTAAAAGCCACTGTGGATGGGGTAACCATTGATGTTACTGAGGCATACTTGAGGAGAGTACTCCAATTGGGTGATCTCAATGGTCTCATCACATTACCTATGCCTGAAATTCATGATACTTTATCATCCATGGGGTATGATACCACCGATAAAAAGGCTACTTTCAAAAAGAGTGGTTTTTGTCCCCACTGGAGATTTTTGATTCATACTCTGTTACATTGTCTCAATCCAAAGAAAACATCTTATGAGCAATTTAGTTCAACCATGGCTTACCCTTTGGTTTGTCTAGTCACTGATAAGATTTTTAACTGGTCAAATTATATTTTTACAAGTATGAAAGGCAATGTACAGAGTAAAACAAAATTTTTAATGTATCCAAGGTTTGTGCAAGCAGTGCTAAATGAGTTTCAACTGCAACCCCATACTAATGTTTATACAATCTGTTGCCTAAAGCCAAAAGTTTTTCAAAATTTGAATAAAGATGGCAATGTGATTTTTACACCTCTCCTTCCCCAAATGCTTGCTAAGATTACAACTGAACAAAACACACCCATAATTAATGTTCCAAACATTGATTATACTCCACCAGTTTCCAACACCTATGAGAGAAGGTCTAAAATGTACCAACTCCTCTCATGACAACACATCAAGTTTCTGCACCTTTTGGTCTAGGAACAAGCAATGGTGGTTCTAGACTTCCACCTAGTCCAACTAGGGAGGAATTCAACCTTTGCCCCATGATTCACCTCTCCCAACAGGTAACACAGTTGGAAGTGATGAGGCAGTGGGCAACAATTGGAATTGATGGTTTTGTGTACAAATTTACCCAAGCAGTTGAATCTCTACGAAGGACTTGGCACATGTTAAGAAGCAGCATGCCAAGGATGTTACACACTTAAAAGAAGAGATTCAGACTTTGAAGGAAGAGTTGCGAAGTTGAAAAGCACAAGAAGATCAAAGTTGGTGATTTCATCTTCATCCTCACCTTCGATGATGATTCACTGGTTTTGATCATGATTTGGGAAATTCTCCCAAACAGGAGGAAAACAATCGACACTCGGGGAGGAAATTTTTTTTTGAAGATGAAGGAGATTCTAATAAAGGAGCAAAGGAAGCTAATACTCAAGGAGAGCAACTTGATGAACAAGACATTTTCTGACTGCAACTGATTTTTACCATCGATTATTTCCACTCAAGCAGAGCCAAATATTTCCATTGCAAGTGAAGAATTTGATAAACTGAAGAAAGACAAAGGTAAAGCAGTTATGGAAAGTGTAGAGCAAACTGAAAGAAAGATTTCAAAGAAACAACAAACACAGATTGCTCTTGATAGAGAAATTGCTGCAAAGTTTAATGAAGAACAAGTTGCTAAAAAGAAAAAGCTTGAAGAATTAGAAGTTGCAAGCTTTTTGGAGGCTAAAAGGCTTGATAGATTGGAAAATCCAATTTCTACTGTTCAACCTTCAATTCTTAAAGAGAAGACTCCAGAGTTCAGTTATGTTCCTAGAAGATGATATTGAGTTTTTGATTGCTAATAATCAAATAATCAAGAAAAAGGCAATTGACCTTGTAGTTGATGCATCCTTAATCAAGAACTAAGAACTGCCATTGAAGGATTTCATTCAAATGAAAACAATCAAGCACTTGAAGATGTGATTAGTACAAATGAAAAGGGTCAAAAGAAATCAAGATAACCAACCAAAGCACAAGTTCTCTCATATATGAAGACTTATTGTTGTCATGTTGGTGGTTGGAAGAAGCATCAATTCAAAGGAATGCCTGATGATCAAGCTGAAAAGGCTTACTACAGAGTTCAAAAAAAAGATAAAGCTTTTACTCCAATGGACTCTGAAGAAGAAGCAAAAAGGTTTCCTGGATTGAAAAGAAAGGCCAAAGAAAGTGATTCTCAAACTGTTAAGAAGACTAAGGTTGCTGAAGAACAAGAGAATCCTACTGAGAAATTCACTGAAGAGCAATTGACTGGAATGATTGTGATTGAATAAGAAGATTTTTATCCAGAACCACTGCAAGTTCGACATCCTATCATTGATTGGGAAGTTTACACTGATAGCAATTTTGCTCCAACATGGAAGATCACAAGGCTAGGTGGTGAAACTTCATCATTCATTCAATTTGAAGATCTTATAAAAGCTTTTGACAGAGATGACCGTGATACACTATGGAGGTTAGTTCAAGAAAGGTTTAATGCTCAAGATCTCAAAGATACAAAGGAGATGCCGTTATGGATTAATCTTAGAAGGCTCTATGAACCAAATGTTAATGATGATTTCTGGAAGTTCTCATGCACATGTCCTGGTACTAAATGGTTTAACTATGATTCATGTGAAGTTCATCATGTCTCTACAAAGAAATGGAGTTGATGCATTTATGCTTGCTGAGAAAGAATATCCACTCAGAGATGGAACTCTCACAGTGATGTTATGTTCAACAATAAGAGTTCATGAAGATAATGAGAAGGTCAGAGCATTGTTATATAGGCTTCAAGATCAATGTTCAAGAGCTATTCAGAAGTTAAGGAAGAAGTAATGTGTTTGATTGAATTCCCCAAATCCTTGAAAATAATGCATATTGAAGAAACTTATTGATTTGCAGAGAAATTATAAGTTTAGGGGAGGATTGTTGGGAATAATCCGTTACCACGGATAGTTGTGGTTTACACTGCTCGGATTAACACTAGAAGTGGAAACGTATTACCACTGCTGGTACATTATTACCACTGCTATTAGATAATGTTTAGTTTAACGCGTCTAGATAAGTATAGAATAGATCTTGTGTATATTCTATAATGTTAGCTTTATACTTATCTTGTAAAGGACTCATTGTTGTATAAAAGGAGGTCCTAGGTCATTGTCTTAGGTACGTCTAATTACCTACGTATTACTTACAAAGGCTTCAAGGTGTAACCCTAGTGATAAGCAAGATCACTCGTATTATTCATCAATAATATTGGAGCTTAAGTTTTGTGTTTAATCTGTGTTTATCTATAATACATCATACAATCCATCTTCTAAAGTATTACTAAGTAAATTCCGCTTGCTTAATAATATTATACAAAATATCATTGACACAAGGTGTGTCCAGATCCATCACGTATCATGTTAAACGACCAAGTATAGGTGCATTGGTATACGTATCATGTTAAACGACCGAGTATAGGTGCATTGGTATACGTATCATGTTAAACGACCAAGTATAGGTGCATTGGTATACGTATCATGTTAAACGACCAAGTATAGGTGTTATGGCATACGTATCATCTTAAACGACCAAGTATAGGTGCTATGGTATACGTATCATGTTAAACGACCAAGTATAGGTGCATTGGTATACGTATCATTTTAAACGACTAAGTATAGGTGCATTGGTATACGTATCATGTTAAACGACCAATTATAGGTGCTATGGTATACGTATCATGTTAAACGACCAAGTATAGGTGCATTGGTATACGTATCATATTAAACGGCCGAGTATAGGTGCATTGGTATACGTATCATGTTAAACGACCAAGTATAGGTGCTATGGTATACTTATCATGTTAAACGACCAAGTATAGGTGCTATGGTATACGTATCATGTTAAACGACCAAGTATAGGTGCATTGGTATACGTATCATGTTAAACGACCAAGTATAGGTGCTATGGTATACGTATCATGTTAAAAGACCAAGTATAGGTGCTATGGTATACGTATCATGTTAAACGACCAAGTATAGGTGCATTGGTATACGTATCATGTTAAACGACCAAGTATAGGTGCATTGGTATACGTATTATTATTATTATTATTATTATTATTATTATTATTATTATTATTATTATTATTATTATTATAAAAACATCACTTCATTGGAAAATCATAGGAAATTACAAGAAATTAGTGGGGAGCAGAAAGACTAATTTTATAAAAACATCACTTTATTATTATTATTATTATCATTATTATTATTATTAATAATAATAATTAATATTATTACTATTATTATTATTATTATTATTATTATTATTATTATTATTATTTTTACATAGGTCCAAATTATTGCAGTTATCTACTGGTCTCAACTTCCCACAAAAAAAATGGCGCCAATATTTCCCACAAAAAACATGGCGCCAAAACTTCCCTCCAAAAGCTACCAGATCTGCTCTATATATCACATAAAGAAAACTTGAGATCTTATCCCACCAAAAGCTACCAGATCTTATCCTCAAAACCACTCAACCTCACAACCTCTTATCTTTACACAAATTTCAAAACCTGAGATTCAGTCATTTAATCCTTTTATGTGTTCTTGTGGAGCAAGAAATATAAAATTAAGAACATCACATAGAGAATATTCATCTGGACGACAATATTATGTGATGATGTACCCTCCGAACAGCTCGAAGGACACTCCTCCGAGACATGTCGAAGCCCTTCTATTCGAAGGCCCAAGTTAGGATTCCAGAATATTCATAGGCGTCAAACCATTTGTAAGCACGAAGGTGACCTACGGGGAATTCGCCATTCGAAGCCCTAATCCCTTCGGGGTATGGCTGACGAAGGAATAACGGATAGGAACACCTCCTTACTTGGTCAAACCCACGATCTCCCTCTCTTTCCTGGCTTCCCCGCCAAGCTTGAGAACGTGGGTCACTAAGCCCTTGCGGTTACTCACAATCATGGGACGCCCTCATGATCTCCGACATTCGCGCAGAAGTGCCCCTAACCCTATTTCTTCCACTATAAATAGGTTGGACGGGCAATGGATTATGGTATGCTCATTTCACACTCATCTCTTTACTTACACACACTTATACAACCATAACTCATACTTACTCACGCCGAAGGTGGTTCAGGGTCCTACCCTGCGTAATCACTTAACGTAGTGTTTCGTATTTCTTATTCTCAGGTTAAAGACAAGTATTGGCTGGAACATACACCCCTCATACCTTTGATCATCATCGAAGCCTGGTAGTGCAATCTATTATACAATCAGTGGCGCCATCCGTGGGACCACTACTATTAGTCCCGTAATCACCCAGTCCTAAAACCCTAACCGACTACGCTACTTTTCCGGCATGGAACCAGGAAGAGAAGATACACCTCCACCAGGTTTCTCTACCCTGGTCCCTCTCAACACAACTAACATCGATAATCTCGCTCCCATAACGGCCTCAACCTTCACCACACGATCTCATTTGGAAACAACTCCCGTATATCACGCCTCAATATCCGCTAACCCTTTTCCTGAAATTAGCCCCGCCTTTGTTGAGGCAAAATTCAAAGCCTTAGAGTCTTTGCTGAGGGCTCATAAGAGGCTAGTTCGCAATACTGAAATGCGTAGAGAACTAGAATATTCCAGTGAGGAGTATGACGAAGAGATTGAGGTAGAGGAGAGGCCTCGACAGGTTACAGGGGGTGCTTGGCCCTACGAAATGGTTCTCCTTCCATCAGAAGGCCTAATGGAAGGACTGTGGGTTTTGAAGAAGGTCCCGGTGAAGATCCGGGAAGAAGGGAAAGAATGCAAGGAGAAAGAAGGAGCGAGAACTCTAACGGAGGAAGTAACCCGATAGGGAACGGATGGGTAACCCTACCCCCTCTCCTAGCTGCCCACTTAGGAAGAGAAGGGATGGGGGCTCCGATACCCCCATCGTATGTTTCGAGTATCTGAGGCCCTCCTCCATACTCAGGTATGAATCAGTTACCTCCTCCGGGAATAAACCCCTACCTACCTACTCAAACCTATAACACCTACCCTCCGAATGGTTCTCTCCCTAGCCAGAGTTACCAGCAAATGCCCTATGGACACGTTCCTACACAGCCGATGGGTGTAAACCCTTCGTACCAACCTTCTACGGTTTACCCTGCCTACACACAACCATTTCCTAACCATTATAACCCTACACCTGTTTATCCACCTCCATACAACCCATACTACACCGAAGCCTCTAGAGCTAGTACACCTTTCGTGAAGTGAATCGAAGACTACCCTCTACCTAATGGTGTAAAGATGCCCACTCACATAGGCACCTACGATGGAAAAGGTGACCCTGATAACTTCCTACACTTGTTCGAAGGCGCTATCAAGATGCAAAAGTGGGTCATGCCCGTAGCATGCCACATGTTCACTTACACGCTCCTAGACTCCGCGAGAATATGGTGGAATGGACAGAAGTTGGGAAGCATTGTAAGTCTAGACGACCTTAAGCCTAAGTTCCGATCACACTTTAGCCAACAGAAGAAGTACACCAAGACCCATCTAGCCGTGCACACCATCAAGCAAAGGGACAACGAAAGCACGAGGGCCTTTGTTACGAGGTACACTGATGAAACTTTGCAAATTCTGGGTTTGCACGAAGATCAGAGGATCTCAGGTTTTGTACATGGCCTTCGGACTTGAAGCTTGGTGGAATTCCTGTCCACCGATCTTCCCACCACTTATAAGGCACTGATGGAGAAGACTTACACTTGGATAGAGTCTAAAGAAGTAGTAGCAAACGGGGCTCCGATAGAGCAAAAGGAAGCTTCTGACAAGTTCTCCCGAGGGTCCTCCTGGGAAGGATCCAAGAATAAGAAGAAGAACAGAGATCGCTTCACTCCATACAACAAAGGTTCGAACCATGGACTCTTGGCGAACTTGGTCAAATCTCCCAGGGAGATTCTGGCTACCGAAAAAGCCGCAAAGTCCTTCGATCCACCACCTCGGATGTCAGCACGAAGCAAAACCAGAGACATGTCCAAGTACTGCCATTTCCATGAAGACTATGGACACGACACAAACAACTGCAGAGAGCTAAAAAGCGGATCGAAGAGGCGTACGATCCGGACAATTAGCACACCGCTTAAGGGCATCAAGAAGGGAAAAGACAAGTTCTCCGATACCCAACTGGGTGAATGGAAGGGGAACAAGAAGGAGGCTACCCCTCTGTAGCCTACAGAGGCTCCGATACTAATGGTGCACAGGCAGGATCCAACCTTGAAATGGAAGGAAGCAGATGGGGAGCTGGGAAGCGTAGGAGAAATAACCTTCCCTTCCATCCTAGGGCGAGACGCCTTCGACCGACCCCGTGGTCATCAAGGTGCGAAGTCTCAAACAGGGGAGGTAAATAGAGCGTATATGGATTGTGGAAGCTCCTGTGAGATCATTTTTGAGCATTGTTTCCTAAAGCTCAAGTCGTCCATACGCTCACAAAGGGTGGACTCGAAAACACCACTGGTAGGGTTCTCCGGTGAACACTCATGGCCCCTGGGAGAAGTACCGTTGGAAATCACCATAGGCGAAGGCCCCTTATTCCGCACGGAGACACTCACCTTCGTCATAGTCAGGTCAGATTCTCCTTATAATTTGTTAATAGGGAGAACAGCTATGCAAAAGATGGGCATTGTTGTTTCCACCATACATGCTGCTATTAAGTTCCAAACCCCCTTCAGAGTAGGTACTGTTCACTCTAATTATGGGACGGATAAAGGTGTATATGGTGTCAAAAGGATCAAAGAAGAATCAGAGGAGCCTCCGATAGCAATTCTAAGCCGTACAGATGCTGAAGAGCGGGTTGTAGTTAACCCTAGCTACCCCGAACAAATGGTTGTAATAGGAAAACAACTCTGGCGAATTTCAAGGCTAAGCTCACGAATCATGCGACTAACCTTGATATTTTGCTTGGAAATATTCGACATGACAGGGTACCAAGAACATTGCCGATAGACGGACAAATTCTTCGGAACGGAGCATAAACTCAATGAGTACAAACACATTGAGCCAATAAAACAGAAAAGAAGGAGCCTAGCCCCGAAAGAAACGCTTGCACCGCAAAAGAAGTTGACGAACTAACACAAGCAGGCATCCTAAGGGAAGTTAAATACCAAACTTGGGTAGCCAACCCAAGAATGGTCAAAAGAGCGACGGAGGGTGGCGATGTGCGCTTGACTTCATCGACATCAACAAAGCATGCCCGGAAGGATTGTTACCCCTACCGTAAATTGACGGAAGGTAGAATCCTTGGCGTGCTTTCGGCTAAAATGCTTCTTAGATGTCTAGAAAGGGTATCATCAGATCCAAATGGAAAAGGAGGACGAAGAAAAGACATCGTTCTACACAAGCAAAGGTGTCTACTGTTACAGAAAGATGCCCTTCGAATTGAAGAATGCAGGGGCAACATACCAACGTCTCGTAGATAAAGCCTTCAACAAACAAATAGGCAGAAATCTCAAAGCATACGTTGACAAAATGGTTATCAAAAGCAAGACGGAGGAGGACCTACTTCTCGATGTGCAAGAAACCTTCGACCAGCTCTGGGCGATCAACATGAAGTTGAACCCTAAGAAATGATCCTTCGGTGTCGAAGAGGGGAAGTTCCTAGGGCATTTGATTACTAAGCAGGGGATAAAGGCTAATCCCTCCAAAGTCAAGGAAATTACAGATCTCCAAGCTCCTAAGTGTCTAAAAGATGTGCAAAGTCTTAATGGAAAGCTGGCTGCTCTAAGTCGATTTTTGTCGAAGGGGGCTGATAGGTCCCTACCATTCTTCAAAACACTCAAAGGATGCGTTGATAAGAAGACTTTTCGGGAGTCGATGCGTAACCTCGCTTCGTAAGATGAAGGAGTTCATCGAAATCCTTCTAACACTTACAGCCCCAATCAAAGGCGAGGTGTTGTTCATGTACTTAGGATCCTCAATGGAGAGTATTGGCGCAGTCCTTATGGCAGAACGAGACAAACGACAGATCCCTATTTACTTTGTCAGCAGGGTCTTACAGGGGGCGGAGATCAACTATCCAACATTGGAGAAGTTAATACTAGCCCTAATTTACGCAGCAAGGAGGCTCCGACGCTATTTCCAGGCCTATCCGATGACAGTCTTAACGACAAGCCACTCAAACAGATCTTGTCGAAGCCTGAAAAGTCGGGGAGAGTGGCTAAATGGGCTATTGAACTTGGAGAGAATGAAATAGAGTTCAAGGGTCGAAACTCTATTAAAGGGCAAATTCTCGCAGACTTCTTGGTAGAAACACCTTCCGAGCCAGACACAGAAAAGGAAGAGCCCAAAGCTAAACTCACTCAAGTACAGGATGACTGGAAACTTTATACAGACGGAGCATCCACTCGATGGTTCCGGAGCAGGTCTAATCTGCCGTCAGGCCTGACGGGAAAGAGCATACATGATGCTCTTCGTTTTGAGTTCGAAGCCACAAACAATGAAGCGGAGTACGAAGCCCTTTTAGCAGGCCTCCGATTAGCTAAAGATATGGAGGTCAAAGCTCTTGCCGTCTTCGTAGATTCTCAATTGGTAGCTAATCAAGTGACAGGCTCTTATGAAGCAAGACGTCCCGTCATCAAACAGTACTTGGAAAAAACGAAGGAGATGCTAGAAAGCTTCGATTCCTACACTATCCAACATGTCCGTAGGAATCAAAACAAGAAGGCGGATGCACTAAGCAAGCTAGCCTCTATGGCCTTCGCTCATCTCACCAAAGAAGTACTAGTCGAAGTCCTACCTGAAAGGTCCATCATTCGCAAAGAAGTTACGGACGTGGTTCACGAAGAAGGAGAGACATGGATGACTCCCATCAGGGAATATTTGATAAGCGGTATCCTCCCTGAAGATCCCAAGCTAGCAAGGAAAATTCGGGTTAAGTCCCCACAGTACCGGCTAATAGGGGAAACCCTATATAGAAGGTCATTTCTATCACCTTGGTTAAGATGTGTGGGACCCAAGCAGGCTATTGAGCATTATCGCTGAAGTCCATGAAGGATCCTGCGGCCTCCATGCAGGACCTCGCTCAGTTGTTTCGAAGATAATGAAGTTGGGCTATTACTGGCCTTCGATGCACAAGGATGCGGCGGAAATCATTCTCAAATGTGAAGCTTGTCAGATACACTCAAATGTTTCCAAAATGCCGAAGCAGGACATGACAAGTGTGACATCCGCATGGCCCTTCTCCTAATGGGGCATCGATATCATAGGACCTATGCCTATGGCTCCTGGAGGAGTCAAATTTTTGCTGGTGGCAATTGATTACTTCACTAAGTGGGTAGAAGCTAAACCTTTAGCCTCTATTACAGGGAGACAGATCGAGAAGTTTGTGTGGGAGCACATTGTGTGCAGATTCGGAGTGCCCCACATAATCATATCTGAAAATGGAAAGCAGTTCGCTGAAGGAGTCTTCTACGACTTCTGTCAAGGGCTCAACATAAAACAGTCTTGGACTTCCGTCTACCATCCACAAGGTAACGGACATGTGGAGGTTACAAACAGAGACATCATCAAAGGGATCGAGAAAAGGCTGGGACGAACTCACCATGGATGGGTGGACGAACTCCCTCAAGTACTATGGGCTCATCGGACGCACCCTAAGTCAAGCAATGGTGAAACCCCCTTTAGTCTAACATACGGAACAGAAGCGGTCATCCCTTCGGAGCTAAGTGTACACACGGAGCATGTGGCAACGTATGATGCCTCCCAAAATGACGAAAGGATCAGGGAGAACCTTGATCTACTAGAAGAAAGAAAAGAGATAGCCTCCATCCGAGAAGCAATGCACAAGCATAAGATCGAAGGCTACTATAACAAAAGGGTCAGGCCTTCCACCTTTAAACCTGGGGAATATGTGCTACGCAACAAATGGCAAGCAAAGTAATACCGTGGAAAGCTGGGACCAACCTGGGAAGGACCTTACATGGTAGCTGAGGCCTACGGCAACGGAGCCTACAAACTGGCCACTCTTCTCGGAGAACCCATCGACATGACATGGAATGGTACGAACCTTCGAAAGTTCTGTGTTTAGTACTTTTACTTTTTCATTCTTGTAATTAGAAGCTTCTCAAGGGAAAGAAAACATTATTGGTAGTTGTCGTAGTTTTCATTTCAAGAATGATGTAATCCTCTCTACCAATTCAATGACAAATAAGACATTTCCCACAAATCTCTTGCTTCGTTTCTTAAACACAAAGATTTGTTCAACCAAGTCATTTATGAGTTTCAATGTCGAATAAGGGGGCATAAGGTGTAATAAATGCCTCATCATTTAAGCCTACTAAAACATTCACATTAACTCTCCTGGTAGTTTATGGCACTTGTGAAAATACAAAAAGTCATACTACCTAAAGGATTTGAGATAGAGTGGGTCGCGACCCTCTGTCAATGATTAAATTTGGTCATTATACTCTTGGTGTTGAAATTTACACACAATGAGGTTGTTTAACCTTAGGATGTAAAAGTTAAGCGTCAGAAAAATGGCGTAAGAGAAGAAAAAACACAAATAATATCTAAGTGTGTAGAGGTACTCCCCCACACTATACCATTCAAAATAAGGGCTAGTGCCCTTGTACCTGCATAAGGAGCCTAAGCTCCAATTACGTTGTCTTTGGCCTAAGGCCATACATCACAGATATTCAAATTGTTTAGAGAACGAGACAAGCATTGTCAAATAACATAAATTGTTTTAAAGGGTACATGCCACCCTTGAAACCAAATTACTGCCAACATGGCAGCCTTCATTCCTTCTTTTTTGGAGATGGAGTGGGGGATGGTTGAACTGAGACAGGCTTGGTAGATATTGTCTTCTTGGTAGGAGTCGTAGGCTTGAGCTTGCGGGGCTTCTTGGAAAGGAGGTCTTCTAGTGGTACCATAGGATCTTTGGTAGCTTTAGTTAGGAAGGAGTACTCTGCTGTTGCAAATGCATTTACTGCCTCATCATACTCAGCTTTTGATGTGGGACGGTAGCATTCAATTTTGGAGAGGTCTACGGGCTTTCCTGTTTTAGCAGCCTCCTCCAAAGCTAAACATCTCCCATGAAAAATAGCTGATTTGATGACCTTCCACATTTGTGCTCCCAATTCATCACTATGATAAAGTTTCATGGCTATATATGGCACCACCTTAGACACAACCTCCGCTCGATCCTTTTGCAGCATCTTGTATCTCATTTGCAAGCCATCAATCTCCTCCCTTAATTTCACTTCCACCTCTCCAAGCCTAGACCTCTCACTCTCTAAACCATCACACTTTGCTTCAAGCACAACATTTTGACCTGTTAGGCTGATAACCTTAGCCTCTTCCAATTTGAGCTTGCCACTTTCAGCTGTTAGTTGGGCTATCTTTTCATGCAAATCTTGGACGAGCGGATTCTTCTCAACATCCCTCTCAATCTCGTCACATTTAGCCTCCAGCTTGGCATACTCTTGGTCCCTGTGCTTCTCTCTTTCAAGCATGACATCCATCTCTTGTCTCGCCTTGGTAACTGCCTTGAGTAGTTCCCTAGTTCGACCATTTAGATGATTGTCCAACACCGCTTGCCTAGCAACGCTCTTGTCATGTAGATCACAGACCCCTTCGATGGACATGTTGTCCAATAGTCCTTTCCATTTGGAGGGGGTAACATGATCCACGATACGGTGGCAGGACAGAGCATTGGGAAGCTCTTTTGTATCTGGAAGGCCTGCAACCAGTGCACACAAGTTTAACTACTAACCATGATTATAAATTCATGTAATTTAAAAAGGGACATCGCTTACCATATATCTCTACAGTCTCATCCGAGTGAAGGCGCACTTCACAAACTTCTTGCCTTCGCTTCTTCTCACGCCCTTGATCCGGAGGTGGGTAGGGGATTTTTCCTCTTGTTGGTTGACTTCATTGCCTTGCCAGTTGTTCCCTTGCGGCTTTTCAACCTATCCGCTATCCCAGTAGAACCTGCAACCTGGACATCCTCCTCTGCAGGATCGTCCGAATCTGCAACATTCTCAACAAGTTGAGAAGGACCCTCCAGTGCAAGTTGTGGGGGTGCTGATGCAATAGGCTCCGGCCGAGTATCCACCTCATTGTTGTTGACGGATTTGGAAGGAGAGCCAACACCGTAAGACTCTTCGGCCTTCTCAGCTGGCATGAAGCTCAAGTCTTCATCAAGATCCTAGTACATAAAGTTCCTGAACGACATTTCTGCAAAAAATAAACAAGAAAAAATAAATATCAGTGCTACATTGGTCCTACTTAAATAGAAGTAGAAAAACATACTTTGTCCATGGTACATGATAACAGGCTTCTTGGGAGACCCCTCCCAGCTCTGGGCAATCCCAACCATGTATAAGATTGGCTCGGGGAACACTTGCACATCAACAGGGTATCTAGCCAAACGCTGATAGCAGGGATCCCTTCGCACCTCATATGGCAAGGGTCATTGTATCGCTCGCATCAAACATATACTCCTTATTCAACAACTCGGATAGTTGGGTGGGATAAAAGTATTTTCGCATAAAAGAAACCGCCTTTCCAAGTCAGTTATGTTGGTGAATACTCTCCCAAACAAAGTTCGCACATCCGCCTTAGGCCTCTTAGCCAAGGTTAACCAGCCGGGATACAAATTCAAAAAACCCCTTAACACCTTTAGAGTTGGTTCATAGCCGTATGCTTTACACATTACTATAAATGTGGTCAGTTTGGCTAAACCAAATGGGTTGAACCTAGAAATATGCACCTTGTAGTATTACATAAACTCTAATATAAGTGGGTGCAGTGGAATCCTAAGGTTGGAATGGCTAAATGCATGTGTGTACAGCCTTACGAAACCTTGAGGAGCATCAAATATACCCTAATTAGACTTATGCAACATGATCTTATACTCCAATGGAATTGGATAATCGGCTAGATGATCATGTAAATCTTGTGCAGTTAACGTACATTTTTGTTGTTTAATGATAAACTTGGAATCCATTTTTTTTTAGAAAAAAAAAAGATACAAACGAGAAGGGATGTTTACCTTTTTCGGAGCTATGGCGATCAAGTTTACTGCGTGTAGAAAGTGAGGGAGAGAGTAAAATGTGCTAGGGTTTCAACTACCCCCTTTAAATACTCTCTTTAAGCTCTTAAGCACCGCACACGTGTCCCAAAAAATTACTCTTATCCGATTTAAATTGTTTTTAAATTTTAAAAAGAAGTCTTTTGGTCTTCGGGTAAGATGGGGAATTGTGATTCCTGAAGCGGGCAGCCAAAAAGTCTAGTTAGCATTAAATGCGCTAAGTTAGGCGCATATTTATCTTCTAATTGATAAGCTTAGCAGTGAAAGGGTATTTTTTCGAAGCATGAAGTCGAAAGCAATGCCTCTTCGCTCATATGCATCACTTTCGACTGGGGGGCTTGATGATGTACCATACGAACAACTCGAAGGACACTCCTCCGAGACGTGTCAAAGCCCTTCTATTCGAAGGCCCAAGTTAGGATTCCAGAATATCCATAGGCGTCAAACCATTCGTAAGCACGAAGGTTACCTACGGGGAATTCACCATTCGAAGCCTTAAGCCCTCCAGGGTATGGTTGACGAAGGAATAACGGATAGGAACACCTCCTGACTTGGTCAAACCCACGATCTCCCTCTCTTTCCTTGCTTCCCCGCCAAGCTTGAGAACGTGGGTCACTAAGCCCTAGCGGTTACCCACAATCATGGGACGCCCCCATGATCTCCGAAATTCACGCAGTAGTGCCCTTAACCCTATTTCTTCCACTATAAATAGGTTGGACGGGCAATGGATTATGGTATGCTCATTTCACACTCATCTCTTTACTTACACACACTTATACAACCATAACTCATACTTACTCTCACGCCAGAGGTGGTTCACAGGGTCCTACCCCCGCGTAATCACTTAACGTAGTGTTTCGTATTTCTTATTCTCAAGTTAAAGACAAGTATTGGCTGGAACATACACCCCTTATACCTTTGATCATCATCGAAGCCTGGTAGTGCAATCTATTGTACAATCATTATGCATGTCCTCTGTCAAAGGTGAATAATCATACATTTCTTATTTATGTAAATATACAAATAATTGGGTTGTAATCTCTTATAATTTTCTTATTATGTAACAGCCCATAAAAGATAATGGGTGCGGATATTTTATGTGGAAGGATGCATTTGACGAGTACTTAAGAACAATCTCTTATCAAGGTTCTGGATCTGCACCAACAGAGTGCTCGAGCTGCCATGAAAAAGATCTTAGTATAAACTTGCTGGAATCACAAAAACATGTGCTAGAGACAAGAGTAAGGTTGCTGGAGGCAAGACTTGAAATGGCAAGGATTCCCGACGACCACGCATGTCAGTCGGATGCATTACTTCCTGAGCTATTATGTGACATGGAAAATCTTCGTATGTAGTAGTAGTAGTTGTTGTTGTTCTTGTAGTAGTTGTTGTTGTTGTTGTTGTTGTTGTTGTTGTTGTTGTTTATGATGTTGTTGTTGTTGTTGTTGATCAAAGTAGTAGTTGTTCTTGTAGTTGTTGTTGTTGATGTTGTTGTTGTTCTTGTAGTATGTATCTGTCAGTTATTTTTATAAATCAAAGCACATGCTGGATTTGTAAAGCTGACCATGTTCTTAGTTAACCAGATTATGGTGTCAAAACACCCCTTTTCCAATACTAAATTACATATGCTTAAAGAATGAAACTAAAGAAATAATATCACATTTAACAAACACGAATTAAGAACCATACTAATTCATCATAAATTTAATATTTTTGTTTTTCCCATAGCTATATATCTACTATGTTTCGTCAAGTCTCATCAATAAATACCAAGCGTTGGATAACCTGAGATACAACCCAACGCCAAATTTCAAGTCTTCGCTTTCTTTTGACCGATATTTTGTAAAGACAGACGATGGAACTAAAGATATGCCGTTTTAATTTTAAAATAGTTTAGGGTTTTTACGTAATGAAAAGACTATCCAAGCATCGGGGTTTTAGTTATGTATTAATATTTGCAATAAAGTGTATTTTTTATATATAGCAGGTTTTGCCGGGGAAAGGTTTGGCGGGAATTTTCCCGCGAACAATTAGCATGCTTTTGACTTTGGTCAAATTTTGGGAAACGTGAAATACCCTTTTGGCGGGGACAAGTCCCCGGAGAAAGTTAACGTTGAATTTTGACTATCCGGTCAAAATTTGTTAAAAATCCAGCTTACTTTCGTCGGGGACATGTCCCCGCAGAAAGTATGGCTTGAATTTTCCTTAACAGTCGGGCAAGATTCATGTGCCACGCCGATTTAATTTTGTCGTTTAGTGACTTTTGCCGGGGACACGGTGTCCCCGGCGAAAGTCTCCTGGCCCGTCCATCCGATTGTTGTAGTGAATTTTTTTTTATCAATAAAACTATCTACTCTATAAAATCTCGTTGCTAGTGACATATAATGGAGGAACCCCTCACTAAGATATCTAAAACTTAAACTAAGTAATCTATATCTATACTACTTATAATAGAGGGATGGCCCTCTATCTTCTAATTTTTTAAGATTTCTATATATAGATTTTAAGCAAATACAACTACTTAAGCTATATGTACAATTACTTTATGCATAAACACCTACACATATTGACTGGTCAACATTTGTAATTAATGTCATATTTAAAACACCCATTTGATAAAAAGTACAATTTATAAAACACAATGTACAAACTATTTGAAGCACAAATACAACTAAAAAATACTATTCAACACATACAATTAATACACTATTTAATTAACACTTCACTAAAATATACAACCATTTAACCACAATGTACAATATAATCAAACTACTAAGCCAAGCATTTAAAAATAAAGCCATTAGGCTGCCCGCAGTGGTCGGTCGATCGTTCGGCCATTGCCGCCACCAAGTCATCACCATTGCAACATGAGGGTCGAACTGGGTCGGTCTGCTCCAAAATTGACGAAGGGTGATTGTGCTGAAGGAAAGAATCAAGATTTTGTTTGTGGTAGCTTCGGTTAACAGGAGATGAATTATTTCCACGGTCATAACTAAAGTTATTGTTATTTGTAATTTAATTGTTTAATAAAAGTACGGCCGCATAACATTACATTGTTAGAAAATATAGTCACAGGGTACCCGCCGCCTCATCGCGCGGGTACCCTGCTAGTACAATATAAAGCGTATTGTATAAACAATTCAAACACAAAAACAACATTTTAATAAATGTAAATTATAAAGTTAAAGGTACAACATATATTAATTTTAGTCTTAAAATATTCATTCATTAAAAAATACAAGTTCCAAACCAATGTTTACAATTATTTTAATGCACTAATAAATTTATACATTACTCATAATTAATGTTGGCCTTAAAATATTCTCTTATTAAAAAAATACAATTAATATACTATAAGACTAAAATACACCGTTGGTCCCTAAACTTGGCAGGCCGCATCGCGATAGGACAAAACTCGGCCTTTTCATCGCCACAGGTCCAAACCTTGGCCATTAAATGCCAGATTCGTCCCTTGACCAATAATGCCGTTGTCTACGTTATGTTGGTGGGGGCAAAACCGTCTTTCACTGTAGCGTACTAAATAAAACCGTTGTACAGTGTATGTAGCTAGTATATGTGTGTAACAAAGTTTGGTCTACATTTATCACCCATCCCTAAACTATCCTTCAAAACCGGTCTTCTTCAAAACGATAATTGTTTCAAGATGGTACGTTGCTGGTGTGGTAAGCAAGATAATGTACAAATCAAATAAGCTATTAATGTGGTTATCATAACACAGACACTTAAATTCGATTGAAAAGAATCGTACATATCAAAGTACGAAAAATTTCAGGTTCTTTATAAGGTATAAAAATATATAGCTTTTGAATACAATAACTCATATTTTGTTAAGCAATACCATATATAGATTTACCAATTATATATTTGTACGAACCGATATATAATACTCAATGTTTAGACGTTCTATAGTATTGTGACGAATATTACACAATATTTATTGACTAGCAAATACTTTTCATTATCAATTATAACAACTTCGTAATACTACTAACTACCATTTTTATATGGCCATTTTGCATCACGATGCACAGGTATTCCACCGTATTTATATAAGATATTGTGCGATAAAGTTATTCCCTAAAATTCTCGCATGCGTAAAGCTCTTATCATAAAATATATGTAATCGAATAATATTGTTCGTCAAAAGTTTTAATTACAAGATATCGACCTACTCGTAATATTTCATGCAACTTTTGTTTCTAGCATTCTCACAATAAAGCGTCTAGCTCCATCTAGGGGTGTTCATCGGTTCGGTTATCGGGTTGTTCGGTTAATTTTTTTTTCTGGGTATAACCGAGAACCGAGCCGAACCGAATTCAAATTGATTAAACCGAACCGAAAACCGAACCGAATAATCAAAAACCGAACACCCATAACCGAAAATGGAACCGAATAACCCGAATTACATAAATTTAATTATTTATTCATTTACTTATATATATATTTTTAACCAAAAAAAAATTTCAAGCTTAAAAAATGTTATATATATATATATATATATATATATATATATATATATATATATATATATATATATATATATATATATATATATATAGGGTAGGGTTAAAATGAAAAGAATGAGAAGGCATGTGGAGGTGACATGTGTCACATTTGCTACATCACCATGCCATGTCATATATATATATCTTTATTTGAGGTGACATTGTGATTCCCTAATAAATAAATAAAGGAAACTATTCTTGTTCTTAAGTTTCATCCTACTAAACATCTCTCATCCAATGATGGAGCTAGGGGTGTTCATGGGTTGGGTAATATCTGAATAAACCGAAAATCAAAACTGAATCGAACCGAAAATGACTGAATCGAACTCGTAATTGAACCGAATTTGTCAAAATCGAACCGAATTAAATATTCAGTTTTCGGTTCGGTTATGGTTTTAGCAATCTAAACCGAATTCAAATAAATTTATACTCCCTCCGTCCCATAATAATTATCCACTTTAATTTTTTTGAGTCTTTCTTGTTCAACTTTGACCATTAATATTTTTATTTGTGTTATATAATACTTGATGAAAATTATAACAAATGAAAATACATTTAAAACCCAATCTATTCATATATTTTTCATCAAATATTATATTATACAAATAAAAATATTTATGGTCAAAGCTAAATAGAAAATACTTAAAAAAGTCAAAGTGGACAATTATTATTGGACGGAGGTAGTTTATTTTTTATATATTTATATATAAAAAAAATATGAAAACTCTTTTATATTATATATATATATATATATATATATATATATATATATATATATATATATATATATATATATATATATATATATATATATATATATATATATATATATATATAGGGTTGGGTTATTATGAAAAGTTTCTTAGAATGAAAAGAATGAGTAAGGTGATGTGGATGTGACATGTCACCTTGCCACATCATCATACCCCACCCCCACCCACCCCCCACACCCTCTCCCAAATTTTTTTCCGCCATAAAAAAAATTTTTTTCCCCAAAAAATTTCCCGCCAAATTTTTTTATCGCATCACAGCTTATAAAGTTATCGCATCACAATCATGATTTTTGTGCATTAATGTTATAACATTGATTTTAGTGCATCATAGTTGATGCACTTAACTATTAACTATGATGCAATAACTTATAATAAAGATGCACCAAGACTTATTAGTGCATTAAGGTTATAAGTTATCAAGCTGCACAATTATGATTTTAGTGCATTAAGGTTATAAATTATCCGCATCACAGCTTATAAAGTTATTGCATTACAATCATGATTTTAGTGCATTTAAGGTTATAACCTTGATTTTAGTGCATCATAGTTGATGCATCAACTATTAACTTATAATAAAGATGCACCAAAACTTATTAGTGCATTAAGGTTATAAGTTATTGCATCACGGTTATAAATTTACTGCATCATAAGCATGATTTTAGTGCATTAAGGTTATAAATTATTGTATCACAATTATAATTGTGATGCAAGATTTTTATAACTGTGATGCAAAGAATAAATTTTGGCGGGATTATTTTTTTGCCCAAAAATTTTTTGGCGGGAATTTTTTTTTCTTGGGTGGGGGTGGGGGGTGGGTGGTGGGTGGGGGTGACACATGTCACATGACGTGGCATGGTGATGTGGCAAATGTGACACATGTCACCTCCATGCTTCTCATTCTTTTCATTATAAGAAACTTTTCATTTTAACCCTACCCTATATATATATATATATATATATATATATATATATATTTAAATATCCATAAAACCTTTCAGCTCCCACTTGGATATTACTAAATATAGTAATGACATCAGTTAGTCTAGCTTTCACACGCCAATGCCCCCAGATCAAATCGAGTATATGGTCTCCTGGAAAAAACCATTTAATGATTCATCATTTTTACTTATCCTTTTGTTACTAATACTACATTAACTATGAATATGGATCAAGTCATTTCATAAGTTAATATTCTTTTTATTTGATCTTTATCCTATATATATATATATATATATATATATATATATATATATATATATATATATATATATATATATATATATATATATATAGGAAGGATCGTGCGGATTACATTTTAAGTAGGGATGGTGCGGATAATATCACAAAGAATATTCAAAAAAAAATGATTCAAAAAAATCAAAAAATTAAAAAAGAAAGAGGACAACAATTTATTAAGAATCACAAAAAAATTCGAAAAAAATCATTTTCATGGTTAAATGGTACAATGATATTATGAATTTTGTTAATATCACCGTAATTATCAAGCTTTCTTAATATCACTACTAACTAAGGCTAGCAGTAGTTTCACTAAGGCTAGCAGTAGTTTCACTAAGGCTAGCAAGAGTTTCACTAAGGCTAGCAAGAGTTTCTAAACTAGCAAATGATATTAAGTTTTTTTTCTAATATCAAAGTAACTTTTAAGTAAAATTGTTAATATCACAGTTACTTTTTACATGTTTTCTTAATATCAAAGTTAATTTTTTAATATCACCGTAAGTTTTCTTAATATCGTATTAAAAAGGCGTGATATTAAGTAAAATTGTTAATATCACAAGAGGGACTCATAATATCGTAATATCACGGAGAACTCATAATCAAAAAAAAATTGCTCGTAAAAATCAAAAATTAAAAATGAAAGAAGATAACAATAGTAAGGATCACTAAAAGGAAAAAATTAAAAAATCGCTACATGGTTAATTGGTACCGTGAAGATAGCAGATATTGACTTTTTACAAAAAGTCAAGATCGATCTGAAAAAGGCGGTCCGATCAATCCAAGACATCCGCACGAATTAAAAAAATCCGCACCTGATCCTCACTCTATATATATATATATAGAGTAAGGATCCAGTAAGAAGTAAATTAAAATAAGAAGTGGTGAGAAGTGACCAAAACCATGCATTTGAGATGCAACGACTTGCATTAGATGCATTTCTATTCATATAGATGCAACATCTTGAGTTTCAAAAGTTAATTTGATGTATAGATGGTGCAAATTGATTTTCATGATTTCGATACGTGTAGAGGAACAAAAAACAAGAGAAATCATGAGATGCATCTAATATACGTATATGCATCTGATTAAAAGCTAGAAAACACACTATGGTGTGTTATAATGCATCTAAGATTATTGGGATGCATCTTATTTAGGTCGGTGCATCTTGGATTTGTGGTCTTCTTATTACTTCTTATTTTAAGTAATCTTCTTATTTGATCCTAACTCTATATATATATATATATATATATATATATACCCATATCACGTGCATATCACATTCAACACATAAATCTTCAAAACAAACCTGTGAGCAATTGCAAGATTTTTATCTCTATTATCGCCACTTTTTGTAGAAATTGATCGAAATTAATCGCAACTTAGGTAATCAGTCTATTAGTTTTTGTTTATTCATCATATACACAAATGATCACTATAATAAAAAAGCTCTAGCCAATTATATCAAAACCCAAATTAGGGTTTACTTTAAAAACATATTATTATTAGCATCCTGCTATGACTAGCTTATTTGTAACCCCTTGAACCATTTTTACTAAAATATGAAATTAGGGTTTACTTATTGAACATAAATAACCTATTACAGTGTTTTATGTGCATAATATGTTGGACCAGACTTTTTATCACTAAAAATACACACGCATGTTGAAGGTACGTTGTTTAGAATTAAGTCACATATGAGTATTGCATGTGCATGTATTCATATTATCTTTGCATAATCAAGTGTCTTTTACATAGGAGGATTTATTGTTTTGCCATCATCAGCTTCTCATATGCAATCACTAGTGATATCAACACATTAGAAAACTTTAACAAGAAAACAATGAATGGGATGAGTGTGTGACTGGATTGGATTTGTATCACTGGTGGTTTCGGTACATATATGTTTTTTATACGATGCTAACACCTTTGTCTCAACATTCACTAAATTTTGATTCCGTGTTCATAGCAAATGTACCAAACGTGCCCTTAATACTCCTAAAGATAAATCCATAAATCCATATATTCTTTCTACAAATTTGAGCTCTTGACAAAAATAGTGTATAACCCTAAAAATCGAAACCACAGGTATACACCTCCAACCTTGAATCGTCTTTTCTAAGCGAATAGTCATTGTGGATTAACTTTACTTTTATGCGTAAAGCTGTTAATTATCATCAAGGTTGTTGTTTTAAAATCTGGTCCTTTAAATTAACTACTACCAAATGGTAAGACGTACACCTGACCACAAGAGTTACATAACATCTATAATTAAATGAAAAACGTTATCTCATATACTGTAATTGTTGTTTTTAAAGTAACATGGCAGAGGAAGAAGACAGAGGGGAGCTGGATCTTCTATCTCCCCAAGTTGTAGCAAAATACAAATTGGCTGCTGAGATTGTCAACAGTAATCTATCATTACCTTTTAATTCACTTATTTTATATTTCTAAACTTTGGGTTAATCACTAATAACAAATTATGCAGAGGCTTTGGAATTTGTATTGTCAGAATGCAAGCCCGCTGTCAAGATTGCTGACATCTGTGAGAAAGGAGATTCATTTATCAGAGAGTTAGTAAACTTCTTCTGCTTCCTCTTTTCTGTTTCAAATTGTACTCCGTTTTGTTATAACGGTCTATTATATACATAACAGGCAAACTAGGATAATGTCCAATAGCACTGAGTATGTTGAAAGCGGTGTTGCGTTTCCAACATGTTTGTCTATTAACAACATGGTCTGTCACTTCTCACCTCTTGCCGACGACACTACTAAGTTAGAAGAAGGTGACATAGTGAAAATGTAAGTGTAAACAAAATGCATTCAAGTTTTTGACTTTATCCTTACTTGGTTTTTAATTAACATGAAATGTTTTGCAGTGATATGGGGTGTCAAATAGATGGTTTCATAGCTGTGGTGGCTCACGCGTATGTTCTTCAACAAGGCGGCCCAGTGACAGGAAGAGCTGCCGATGTTATTGCTGCTGCAAATACTGCTGCCGAGGTTGCACTAAGGCTTGTGAGACCTGGAAATATGGTATAATACTATAATGTATTTTTCACCAAATTACTACAATTGACGGAATATTTTTTTAAAATTTGTTATCCGTGCTGAATGATGTGACGGTTAAGCATGTAAGGTTGCTACGTGATATGATCGCAGTAATGGTTGAAAATGTTTTTTTAAAATTTGTTATCCGTCTGCAGAACTACGATGTGACAGAAGCCATACAGAAGGTTGCTACTGCATATGACTGCAGAATGGTTGAAAATGTTGTTAGTCATCAATTGAAGCAATTTGTGATTGACGGGGAAAAAGTTGTTTTGAGTGTCTCAAATCCCAACAACAGAGTTAATGATTATGAATTTAAGGAGAACGAAGTTTATGCTATTGACATAGTTACAAGCACGGGAGATGGAAAAGTAGGTCTATATAAGGGTTTCATTAATCGTGTTGCTATTGATGCTTTTGCTTGATTATTAATGTAATATAATGATATGATGTTTTGCGTACCAAAGCTGTTGGATGTGAAAGACACTGCCATTTATAGAAGAACTTCTGCTCACCACAACAATCGATTGATACTCTTGAATAGTTCCCCGCTTCAAGATTTAGCTAATTTCTCAAAAGTTCCCAACCATGCCTTTCTCTGCTCGGTGTGTTGATCTATTTTCTCTATATGTTTTACAAAAGATTTGATGATTTCAGTCCTGTTTTTAAAAGTTGTCAGATGGTCTTAAAAACCATGTCATTTAAATATCATTCTATTGGATTATAATTTTAGTACGACTATTATAGTTTTCAAATTATATTCTATGCGTAAACTATAAATTGACTTGTGTTGTTGATAGGGATCTGAAAGAGAACTATGATATGGGGGGATTGAGTGAATGCGTCGAGGAAGAGCTTTTGCAGCCTTACCCTGTTCTTTATGAAAAGCATGGTACGGCATTTGTCGCGATTTAGCTTGTTTTATCAAAATTATATATTCATTCCAATATCTTCCTAATTTTGAGTGGTTTTGTTGTTAGGTGATTTGGTTGCACATATCAAATTCATAGTTCTTCTAACGCCAAATGGATCCGACCGCATCACATCACATTCTCTTCAGGAGTTGCACCCCACTGTTGATGATCCTAGAATTGAAGCTTGGTTAGCTCAACCTTTGGAGACTAATAATGATATAATAATAAGAGGGGTACTATTTAATCAAAGCTAATGAAGCAGGCAAGAAAGATGAAGGTGATGAAGGACTGCCATTGAACGAAGCAGTAAATTATATGGCGGTTGACATGTTGTTAGTTTGTGTCTTTTGTAAGTGCTTTTCCTTGTGTGGATCATATTTCAATGGGAACTTGATGAGTCGATAGGGGTGGAATCAGAAAAATTTTCTCGAAGGGTCACACTTTAATAATATTTGGAAACTACACTATAAATTAGTTTTTAAGGAGGGTAAATTACAAAAAAAATATCAGATATTTTAGAAAATTTACACTACAATTTTTTTCGCTAGCTAGGAAGGCACGTGACCTTTGTGACCCCTCCTTGTCTCCGCCACTGGAGTCAATCCACCTACGCTTCTTGCTTTTATTGCTATACCCGGAATTACTCCATGTATTGCTTGACTTTTGTTGATAGTGGATTTGTTTATCTTTTGTTGACTTCTAATGTCTTATTGCTCATAATGCTACACAACCAATGGTGTGTGCTTTATATTTTTCATATCCCACACTGTATATAACTTTTCATATCCTACTATCTTTTGTTGCCAAAAAATTCACGTATGATAACCAAGAACTATTCACGTGAACTCCTCAAGGTACGTATATATTTATTGATTTGGTTAATTCAATATCTTGTGGATCTAGTGATATTTGTAGTTCTAATTATAAAAAAATGGATCTTACATGATAAAACGTTTGATAAATCATCCCGAGGGGGTGCAACTCATCCTCTATTACTCTTATTCCGAAAGTTGATGATCCTCTCGTTATTGGTGACTTCCGACCTATTAGCCTTATCGGCTGCCAATACAAAATTATCGCCAAAATTCTTGCCAACCGCCTTGCTCATGTAATCTCTTCAAGGTTGGCGAAGTCCAAATGGCTTTTATCAAGGGACGCCAAATCACCGATGGACCTCTCATTGTTGACGAGGTTATCTCTTGGGCAAAAAAACATAAAAAGAGATTAATGTTTCTTAAGCTAGACTTTGAGAAGGCTTTTGACACTTTGAATTGGTCTTTTTGGAGTCCTTGATGGAACAAATGGGTTTTAGCCTCAAATGGAGAAAGTGGATATCTTCTTGCCTTAATTCGGCATTCGCCTGGTTCTCATCAATGGCTCACCTACAAAAGAATTTAAAGTTGAGAAGGGTCTTAGGCAAGGAGATCCTCTATCACCTTTCCTTTTCATTATTGCCATTGAAACCCTCAATGTGGCTCTCTTACAAGCAAGAAACAGTAATATCTTCCGGGGGTCAAGTAGGTAAAGACAACATCCATATTTCTCACATTAGTTTAGGATGATGCCTTGATTATGGGTGAATGGTCATTGTTGAATGCCTTGAACTTATCTAGAATCTTGACTTGCTTCCATCTTGCTTCCGGTTTAAAAGTCAATTACAACAAAAGCAAGTTATATGGTATTTGTGTCAACCCGCTAGAACTAAACTCCCTTGCCTCAACTATTGGTTGTCTTCCCTCTCACTTCCCATGCACCTACTTAGGCCTCCCAATTAGCGCCAAAATGTCAAGATGTGCAAATTGGAACAATCTTATTGAAAAGTTCCAAATGAGACTATCTAGTTGGAAGTCAAAGACTCTTTCATTTGGTGGAAGACTTACTTTAATCAAATCCGTTCTTGGTAGTCTTGGCATTTACTACTTCTCAACTTTTAAAGCTCCATCAAAGGTCATTAACGCACTTGAAGGGATTAGAAGAATTTTTTTTTGGGGAGGCTCCATGGATGAAAAAAGAATTTCATGGATTGCGTGGGACAAAGTAACCTCTCCTATCTCCAAAGGAGGGCTTGGTATTGGAGATTTAAAATCTAGTAATTTAGCTATGCTTAGCAAATGGTGGTGGAGATTCCATACCGAGGATCAAGCACTTTGGTGTCAAGTAATCCGTTCGATTCATGGTGGATTACATGATATTCTAACCATCGAGATCCAGTCAGGTCGTGGTTCCAATTGCAAGGTTAAAGATGATCTTCTAAAAATCAACATAAATCTACCTGCGATCTTCAAAAAGAGAATTGGTAATGGTTGTGATACTCTATTTTGGCATGACAACTGGCTAGGTGGCTCCAATCTTAAAGCTACCTTCCCGAGACTATTTCGATTGGGACGAACCTTCTTGCCTTGTAAGAGATCGGGCACCTTCTTATATCCCTTTGAATACTACAACTGCTCCCTCAACATCTTTTGCTCCTCCTACAACTCTTGGAACTCCCTCAAACACAAGCCTTGTTTTCAAGTGGGCGTGGAATAGACCCATTCGTTTAGAAGAAGAGCTTAATGAGCTATCGGGCCTTTGTAATCTTGTCACCCATCTTCGTTTAACGTACCGCGGCGAGTGGGAGTGCACTGCTACGGTTCCGAGTCTTCGGTCAAAGGACTAAAGCTCACATCATAGCCATGTCTAATAACACACTCTTAAACCCAACCCGCTAGAACAAAATTCTACCCTTAAAAGTAAATGTCTTCACTTGGAGAACTACAAACACCAGACTTCCAACAAGAATAAATCGACTAAAGTTATTCTTCATACTATCCGCTTTGCCAATATGTGATGACGCTTTAGAATCAGAAGAGCACTTATTCGTTTATTGTGAGTTAGCAAAAGAAACTTGGAGAGGTGTTGTTGATTGGTGGAAATTAGGCAATGTCAACTTTTCAAACTTACAATATAATGACCCGAAATTTTGAAACAATAACGTCAAGTACTCGTATTAAGTATTCTATATTTTAGACTCAATGTACCTAAATTGTTTATTCGGTAAGTCTTAAATTATAACATAACAAAGTTAAAAGTAAACATATATTACTAAATTAAATTTCTATTTACCTACCGAGCAGTGATTGGCATACCTAATTGGTATGCCTAATTTTGTGCCTAACAAAGATCTTAAGACATGTGATAAAATCAATGATATATGTAAAAAGAAAAAGATAGTGGGATCCATGTGTCCAACAATGAATGAAATAGGCATATAATTAGTCATGTGAATTAGGCATCCAAATCATTTTCCTTACCTAAATAAGTAAAGAAAATACTGTGGGAATCTCAAAATGCTTGACACGTGGGAGAACATATGATCAAGATCTACTTAGTCAACATAACTTCTGCTTTAAGTTTCATTTTTATCGAGGGCTACACGATCTTATCACACCACTATGTTAATACTTAAATTTCATACTCACAGTTTACAAAACATATCTAAACTAAATATGACGACTCTAGTTTTCGTTCATACTTAAACTCACATACTCGCATTTCACACCATAAGCATATTAAACGACTCTTGTCACATGCGAGCAATCAAGTGTTCGGTTTGAGCTTCTGTTATTGTTCGTGAGAGGAGCAGAATTCTGGTGGTTCGAGTTGGAGCCCTGCTTTGGTTGAATCAACTGGTTCTTGTTCAGGTGAAAGGTTTGGTTTCGTTCGCGGGAGGTTCGAGTCGGTGTTGGGTTAGAGTTTCGAGCAGATTTACGTTAAATATAGTGTTGGTTTTTGGGTTAGTGTACGTACCCGTGTTCGTTTCTGTCTCGAATTGTCTTGTTTGGCTCGAGGTATACTCTTTGATTCACAGTCATGTTTCATTGATTGATCATAGTATCGAGTTTTCTTCATCTCATTCATTCTTATTCATGCCTTGGAACAATCAATTCAATAAAAATGTTTAACAGTAGAAAGCGACCGAATGTCACGTAACTCCGTTTTAGTAGTTAACTAATTAAACAAGAACATAATGAATGAAATCTAATCACTGTTAATGGTCGCGAATCATATCGGAGTTATACAGTTTTCATATTGTTCATTTGACATAATAATAATTGTACGTAATAATTGTAGAAAGCTTACTAGTGTGTCAAATACTATAAAATGGTTCATGAGCTTTTGTACAAGATTGGTTGTTCATGGCTAGTGTTTCATATTCTTACCTTTAGTCTCCTCATTTTAATAGCTACTGTTGTAAGTTAAATATATTAGTCTTTTTCCCATGCATGCAAATTAAAAGCATCTCAAAGTAGTCATGTAACTTGATCTTTGACATCATTATTTTATAATGAATGATGTCATAGCAGTGTAAACCATTTGAAAAATCTTAAGCAGTCAAGTCGTTAAAAACAAAACGTGGAGTTTTGTAATAAAGGTTTAATGTATTATTTACAGTTTTAAAGATTCTCCTATAATAAGTATTAATAATAACTATAACCATGTAATTTTATAACTTACAAAAGATAAGCGAATATAATTAGTTAAACTCTAAATGTCGATTTGGTTTGTGTAGATTTGTGGAAGGAGCAATAACTAGGTTAGTCATATTGAGTGTATGTTTGATTTATAAGGTACGGATGTTCTTTTTCGTGTTCTCTTGAATCATTGATATGTCCATATTTTTAAAGAGAAATGATACTCATGCCTAAAAGGTATGCCTAAAAAGATGCCTAACTATAAGATTAATACATGTGTCAAAATCAATAGTTGAAATTAGGAGTGAGAAATTGTGAATGTGATGTGTCAAATGATGAATGGATTAGGCATCAATTTAGGCTTATGTTTTAGTCCTCCCTATCATTGCTCATTTTTAAATGCTCATACTCTCCAGCCGTTACTTGATATACTTACGTTGAACTCCTTGCAATATGATATTTTGACATCCTTATATATACATTCCCTTGTTTGACAAATGCATTTTATAATGATGATGAACGGTGAAAATAATTTTGGAATATGATTTGATGATCTTGGGGAAAAGAATGTTAAAAATGATTTTTATAAGAACGAGCCAGCGCCACTTTTATATGAGCGTTTCTTGATTCCTTTCCCTTATGACTCATATGTATGGTGAAATATATCGGTGTTTGGTTGGTTTATATGTTCACGTGCTACCATAGAACCCTAGATATGTAGACAGGAGTTAGAATACCGAGAGCAACTATCCTGTGGAGGTACGGGCTTTTGTCATTGTGTGGTGCTTGACACCGCCCGTGACGGTGTGATTTTTTCACGGCGTCTCCCCTTATGATCTTATATTATGATTTGCTCATGTGTGGAGCCTTTTTCTGGGAGGCGTATGGATGCATCCTAGGCTATGTTATGATATGATATGTTTATGATCTTATATGATCATGCGGTCGAGTAGTGTAGTGCCATACACACCTTCCGTTGATTTTAGACGACGGAGTCGACGTGGACTCATCCATATGATTTTTGATACGATATGATTTTAGCACGTGGAAGTGCACTTGATATGATATGATGTAGGATACTCGGTATAAATATCCCAAATCTTTTCCCTTCAGCCTATAATATTTAATTACTCTGGTGTTGAGATGTTGCTATGATGGGGAAATTATTTTTGATCTCGTTGCATTCCTCTCTTTGTGTATATATATCATGTTATTGTTATTCGTTATCTACATCCGCGCATTGAGCAATTAGCTCAGCCGCATCTTTCTTTTCTCCTGCGGCAGTACTTTCGGGTTAATGGGGATGTACGGAGGTAGCGGACCTTAGAGATCATATTGAAGACTGAGACTCATTTTCGCTAGCTTTTGACTTTGGGCCTTGTACTAAATAATGTTGGTGCTTTAACCTTGTACACTTAAATTTTAGTCTATGGTTGAACCTTGTTTTTTCATGAACGTGTTATGTAATGGTCCTAGTTTAGTTGCTTTGTCATTATTTGTGACCTCTCGTTCCTATGTCGGGACGGAGGTGTTACAACTAATGGTATCAGAGCCAAGTTTGATTCTGTAGAAAACCCTTAGGTTTGACCTGTAAGTTTTGGGTAGATATTGGGGTAGGATTCTCTTTCCTTCATCTGGTACTCTACCGTATTTGTGTGATTCTGATTCTAAATGCTTTCCATATATGATTGTCTAAATCTCTTCTCTTATAGATGCCTCCTAAGAGAAAATCCTCTAGTCTCTTTAACGTATCAAACAACAACGGGAACAACAATGCTACTGGAGTTCTCGATCCAAATTGACGCAACGAGAAGGCGTGCAGTACAGCCGCCGCAATTTCCAGGTTTACCCTCAGCATTGGTGAGGCTCTTCATGCTTATCAAAATGGTGGTGAGAATAATAACAATAATACTAATAATAATAATATCGGAAATGGTGGTAACAACAATCAACAACCGATGCAACTATTACTAGAGAAATTCCAAAAAAGCAGATCCATTCAGGTGGGGCACCTACTCCGATAGATCCGAGGCTGGATTGCTCATTTGGAAAAGATATTTGAGGTTTTGGAGTATGCGAAAACCAAAGAGGTTCGTTTAGCAGTTTATAAGTTGGGGAGATGCTGGCATGGTGGAAAACTTTGAAAAAGCGAAGGGAAGGTTTTGTTGAAGCTCTTGCGTGATTTTCTCAAAGTATTTTCGATCTTCTATATTGAGAGAGGCATATATTCGTGAGTGTTCAAACATTAGACAAAAGCCTGGTGAGTCCATCACTAATTTTATGGAGCGATTTATTCGACTAGCCGGTATTGCGGGCACTAAGGCCGGGGATGCTGAAGAACAAGCTAGGAAGTTTAAGTGGGCAATTGATTTGAAGTATAGGAGGGACCTCATCAACATTAGGTTTGAGAAAGTTTCAGAAATAGCAAATGCGACGAAAAATTTGGAAATGGAACACGCCGACTTTGTTGCCTCTAGGTATGAGTATAATAGGAAGAGGGTAGGGAAGATCATGGGGGCATCGATCGAAATGGTAAGTCTCACTTGGGGAATAATCGTAATTTTGATGATAGGTCTCGTGGTGGTCATCAAGGAAAGTGGCCAGGTCAAAGGCCAAATCGGAAACAGGGGCTGAGGAATAGTCGGGACAGCGGCGGTCGAGATCATATCGTGCGGGGAAACAACTACGACAAAGAACTCAAGATCGGGGAAGGTTTTCGGTAAGAACCGACACGAGAAACCCAAATAAAATCCTAATTCCTTCATGTGTTAAATGCGGGCGTAACCATCCGGGTAAACCTTGTTATCTCGAGATCGGGCAATGTTGCATGTGGTCGGTGGGTCATATGTCCAAGGATTGCACTTCTAGCGAGAATGAATCAATGGTGGTGGCAATAATCAGTACTACTGCGGTCGGTCTATGCAATGACGCACATCGAGGCACCACATCTTCAGTGCTTGTTTCGGTTCTTACTTTATGTGGTTGCAAGGCTTATGTGTTATTTGATACGGGTTCTACACATTCTGTTATATCTTCTTCTTTTGCTCAACGTGTTGGTTTGCCTAGCTCATTGCTAAATTCGCCTATGTCTATTACTACTCCTATGAGAACTTCTGTGACTATTACTACTATTTATCACAACTTCCCTATAACAATCAAAAATAACATTTTCTTAGCTCAACTACTTCCTATGACAATGCATGATTTCGATATTATCCTTGGAATGGATTGGCTTAGTGAACACCAAGCTACCATTGATTGTCAATTTAAACGCGTCACTTTTGGGAGCCTCAAGAGACCGAAATTTGTTTATCAGGGAGCTCTGGCTAGTGGCTTAGTTAAAGTAATTTTGGCCATGGAGGCGAGGAAACTTATTCGTCATGGTTGTGAGGGATATTTGGCGGCTATACAGGATACCTCAAAGGAAGCTTCTTCACTAGTAGATCAACCGATTGTTAATGAATTCCCATATGTATTTCCGAGAGAACTTCCGGGTTGCCAGAGAGAGGTCGAGTGCTCGAACTTGTACTGTCTTTGCTGAACCCATATCTAAGACATCTTATCATATGGCACCGTTGGAGTTACAAGAATTAAAGGAGCAGCTACAGGAGTTGCTTGATCGTGGGTTCATAAGGCCTAGTGTGTCTCCGTGGGGTGCTCCAGTTTTATTCGTGAAAAAGAAGGATGGATCTATGAGGTTATGCATAGACTATAGAGAATTGAACCGTTTACTATTCGAAATCGTTATCCTTTGCCTCGAATTGATGATCTTTTTGACCAACTTCAAGAGAGCAAAATACTACCGAAAATAGATTTAAGGTCCGGATATCATCAATTGCGAAAGTGGCGAAGATATTCCTAAGACCGCATTTCGTACTCGTTATGGTCATTATGAATTCTTGGTGATGCCTTTCGGTTTGACAAATGCTCAGTATTCTTTATGGATTTTATGAATCGTCTTTCATGATTACCAGGTAAATCATTTGTGGTCTTTATAGATGATATCTTGGTATACTCTAAGTCAAAAGAAGAACACAGCAGCAACATCTGCGCCAGTTTTTAGGGATCCTTCGAGAAAAGAGGTTATATGCAAAATTCTCTAAATGAATTCGGTTGGAGCGGGTTGCATTTCTGGGCACGTGGTATCGCTAAAGGAATTGAAGTAGATCCGGCCAAGGTAGAGGCTATTACCAATGGCCCCAACAAATCGGCTCTGAAGTAAGTTTCTTGGGTTTGGGCGGTTACTACGACGTTTTGTGGAAGGTTTTTCGTCTTTGGCGTTGCCTCTAACCCAAATGATACGAAAAGGTGTGAAATTTGAATGGAATGATGTGCGAGAGAAGTGCTTTAAGGAGTTAAAGAAGAGATTGGTTATGGCTCCGATACTTTCTGTGCAAAGGAACCGGGGTTTGATTTATGGTGGCTTCAAAGAATGGTTTAGGGTGTGTTCTTATGCAACATGGGAAGGTGATTGCTTATGCATCTCGACAGCTTAGGCGATGCGAGAGAACTACCCTACATGACTTGGAACTAGCGTTGTTGTTTTCGGCTCTCAAATATGGCGACATTATTTGTACGGAGAAACTTGTGATATTTTTACTGATCACAAAAGTTTGAAGTACATTTTCACACAAAAGGAGCTCAACATGAGGCAGAGAAGATGGTTAGAACTCCTAAAGGATTATGACGCCAATATTCAATACCACAGGGCAAGGCAAATGTTGTTGCAGATGCCCTTAGTAGGAAGAGTTATGGGAGCATGTCTTGTCTAGTTACTCAAACGGAGATTGTAGCCGATTTGAACCGTTTGAAGGTGGAAATATACATTGGTAAGGCGAGAATAGCGTCAGATGGGTTGAAAGTTGAACCTACAATATTAACGCGTATTAAGGAAGCCCAGAAAGATGATGGTGAGTTGTGGGCTATAATGCAAAATTTAGAGGATGGTAAACAGAAGAGTTTCGTCGGATGATCATGGAGTATTGAGGTGCGGTGATAGGTTGTGTGTTCCTAATGATACGGATATTCGAGAAGCATTATTATCAGAAGCACATAGTTCTCCAGTTTCTATTCATCCTGGTTCAACGAAAATGTACCGGGACTTGAAACAAAACTTTTGGTGGAGTGGAATGAAGAAAGATGTAGCATAATTTGTAGCAAAATGTCTTACTTGCCAACAGGTGAAGATAGAGCACCAACGAGCTAGCGGACTCTTGCGATTGGAAATTCCCGTTGGAAGTGGAAAATATTACCATGGATCTGGTGACCGGGCTACCTAAGACTTTGAGGAAGAATGATGCAATATGGGTGGTCGTTGATCAACTTACAAAATCAGCTCACTTTTTATCCATTCGTGAAGGATACTCTGCTAGCAAGTTAGCGGAAATATTTAAGAAGGAGATTGTTAGACTTCATGGCACTCCAGTGTCAATCGTCTCAGACCGTGACCCACGTTTCACATCGCAGTTTTGGAAGGGATTTCAAAAGGCATGGGGTACGAAGCTTAATTATAGTACTGCCTTTCATCCTCAAACAGACGGCCAGATCGAAGGACTATTCAGACATTGGAGGATATGCTGAGATGCTGTGCTCTGGAATGGACAGGAAATTGGGACGATTATCTTTGTTTGGTTGAATTTGCCTATAATAATAGTTGGCATGCAAGTATAGACATGGCACCTTATGAAATGTTGTATGGGAGAAAGTGTAGATCTCCAATATGTTGGAATGAAGTTGGTGAAGAGATTATTGAAGGACCTGAGCTGGTTAGAATTACTAACGAGAAGGTTGAGGTTGCAAAAGAGAAGTTGAAAGAGGCTCGCTCACGACAAAAAAGTTATGCCGATAAGCATCGTAGGACCCTAGATTTTAAACTCGGTGATCATGTGTTTCTCAAGATTTCCCCATGGAAAGGTGTTTAACGTTTTGGCATAAAAGGGAAACTTAGTCCGAGGTTTATTGGTCCATTTGATGTGTTGGAGAGAGTAGGAGAGGTTGCATAGCGCATATCGTTGCCCCCAGCGTTATCTCATGTGCATAATGTGTTCTACGTGTCTACATTACGAGGCTACAACTATCACCCGCTTCATGTTGTGGAATACCCACTCGATAAGATTAGAGAAGATCTATCATGTGAAGAAGAAGCCAAAGCAATCTTAGGTCGAGAAGAGCGGATAATGCGTAAGAAGATAATTCCCTTTGTCAAAGTGCTCTGGAAAAATCATTCTGAATGTGAGGCTACTTGGGAACTCGAGGAATCTATTCGTGAGCGATACCCACAACTTTTCAATTAAAGGTACCATTGATTTCGAAGATGAAATATTTTTAAATATAATATGTTATAATAATTCGTAAAAGTAGAATATATATATATATATATATATATATATATATATATATATATATATATATATATATATATATATATATATATATATATATATATATAGGTGAGGATCATGTCTGCGATTTTTAATTTTAGTGCGGATGTACGGATATGGACCACCCATTTCGGATCGATCTTGACTTTGTTAAAAGTCAAGATGCTGCTTAACTTCACGGTAGCAATTGACCATGTAAACAATTTTTTAATTTTTTTTCCTTTTGGCGAAACTTATTATTTATATCTTTCATTTTTTTTATTTTTAGATTTTTCCTGGCACTTTTGTTTTCTTGATTATGAGTTCTACAAATGATATTAACGATATTATGAGTATTAGTGTGATATTATGAAACTGTGATATTATAAAATGATGATATTATAAAACCAACTGTGATATTTAAGTTTTTACATGTAAAAATGAACCTTGATATTAAGAAACATATGATAGTTACTATGATATTAACAATTTTATTAAAAAGCATATGATAGTTACGTTGATATTAACAATTATATTAAAAAAGAAAAAAAAAGTTCTGTGATAGTAAAAGAACCGTGATATTAACATTTTTTTTATTAAAAAATGAACGGTGATATTAATAATATTAGTAAAAAAACAAAAAAGTAGTGTTGATATAAAAAAAGTTAATGTGACATTAACAATTTGTATTAAAAAAGTGAATGTGATATTAATCGGATCTTGACTTTTGTAAAAAGTCAAAATCGACCATAATATCACAATACCTTAATCATGGCGTTTTTTGAAATTTTTTTCAGCGATTCTTAATAATTTATCAATATCTTTATTTTTAATTTTTGATTTTCTTGAATTTTAAAAAAAAAGCTACTTGTGATATTATCCGTGCCATCCCTACTTAAATCCCAATTACACGATCCTTCCCTATATATATATATATATATATATATATATATATATATATATAGGGGAGCGTTATTGTGGTATACACCTTAAAGTAAGAAACAATAGGTACAGTTATGGACCATTGGATCAATGATTTTAGATGAGATTTAAATTTAATTAAATGGATGGCATTATTGTAATAAAATAAAAAACCAATGGCATAGTGTACCAAATCAATAAAACTGGATGTTTTGATTTTCGGTTACAGAACTAGCAAATATTCTCGATTCAATATCTTTTGAATTTTTTAAATTATAAATAGCTGGATCATATTATTAAATACTACGTAATAAATATCAATTTAGTTAGTAATTAAATATATCAAGATTTCGTCGAGTATCAAGTTTCATTAAATCCACTACTGCTATTTTTTTATACCTTGAGACCACTTATTGTGCTAACTAAAATATTCTACATAAACTTGTATCACATTATATCAAAGTATAGGAAGGATTTCTCATGAGTGGCACACTAATTTATTTATACTTGTTTATGATACAGTAAGTTTATCTCGTGACACATAAATTGTTTATCATATAACATAAATTTTTTTTTTATACGTATATAGTGACACATTAAATTTTTTGATGCATAACTTTTATGACATATTTTTAATGATAAACTATATCTTTTGACACACTTAGGGCCTGTTTGGCAGGGGCTTTTTGGAGGAGCTATTAGCTTTTTGTTACAAAATAATCTCCTATAAATTAAGTAGATTCGTTTGGATGCATTAGCTACAAGCTTTTATTTCAAACAAATAGCTTCAAAATGAAAAGCTGATTCATGAAACTTTTTAAATGTCAATGGTAATTAAAACTTTAAATTACTAATATACCCTCCAAGCATTTATTTACAATTATAGATTTGTCCTTTTATGTCATTTTACATCTTATAATTACATTTAACAGCTATTTACCAAACATTGCTATTAAAAAAGATACAGACTTGTAGCTCATGTTAACTTGCTGCGATTACAGACTTACAACTACATCTAACTTACGTACAAACTACGGCTAGTTTTGCCAAACATATCCTTAGTTTTATAATTCATTTTTAGTGATACAATAAGTTTTTGACACATTTTGTGTGACACAGTTAGTTTTTTTTTGACACATTTTGTGTGACATACCAAGATTTGTTTGACACATATTAATAAAATTAATATATATGTACAATAAAAAAAAAAAAGAAAAAAAAGAAGAAAAAAAAAAAAAAAAAAAGAAGGATAAGAACGTATCATTCGAGACCACCAGATTTTATCAGTAACTATAAACAAATCAAAAAACCAATATTACATAACAACAATCTAATGATATATACATAAATTAGAAACAAAAAACACCGCCTGAAGCACATACACTTATCATAAAAAATTTAACTTGATTTGATAAAACATAAAGGCAACGACTATGCTTGCGAAGTCGAACATATTCATATAGAAATCCAAATCGGTTTCCATCAAAAATCCAAAAACTCATGTGATTGCGACATGCCCACATGTATCACCATGAGAGATGAAACGATTTCCGGTAAGAAGCGTATGAAATCAATTTCTGGCAACATGTATCACCGTGAGTATGATAACGGAGCCGTGAGTATGATAACGGAGAAGTCATGTGTGTATGATAATCGGCGGAAGTAGATTTCCGGAAATAAGTGCGGCGTAAACAACTCTTTGACGAGTTCAACGGGCCATAATCCAACGCCCAACAAAAGAATTTCATTCGAACTTGGTTGTTTGTCAGATTTCACATAGAAGTTTAGATGGTTTTTTATTCTTGATCGAGTTTTACCTTATATTTTCTTATAGATCTAAATAAAAGGGATTGTTTTTGGAAGAGAGAGTGCAGTTGGTTAAGTAAATGGATAGGAGGCGTTTTCTTATACGGTTAAAATAGGGAATAATGAATATGCAAAAAATTAGGAGGACCGAATTACCAATTATACCATTTTGTTTAATTAATCATTATTTTTCTAATTAAAATCTTTAAATTCCACTTGCTTCATTCATATTGGTGCCTATTATACATCACTTTAAAGTGTTCACCACTTGAACATAAATCTATATATATATATATATATATATATACCTCTTTGATTTCGGGGACGAAATCATTTTAAGAAAGATGTGTTATAATGACCCGAAATTTTGAAACAATAACGTCAAGTACTCTTATTAAGTATTCTATATTTTAGACTCAATGTACCTAAATTGTTTATTCGGTAAGTCTTAAATTATAACATAACAAAGTTAAAAGTAAACATATATTACTAAACTAAATTTCTATTTACCTAAATAAGTAAAGAAAATACTGTGGGAATCTCAAAATGCTTGACACGTGGGAGAACATATGATCAAGATCTACTTAGTCAACATAACTTCTGCTTTAAGTTTCATTTTTATCGAGGGCTACACGATCTTATCACACCACTATGTTAATACTTAAATTTCATACTCACAGTTTACAAAACATATCTAAACTAAATATGACGACTCTAGTTTTCGTTCATACTTAAACTCACATACTCGAATTTCATACCCTAAGCATATTAAACGACTCTTGTCACAAACGAGCAGTCAAGTGTTCGGTTTGAACTCCGGTTATTGTTTGAGAGAGGAGCAGAATTCCTGTGGTTCGAGTTGGAGCCCTGCTTTGGTTGAATCAACTGGTTCTTGTTCAGGTGAAAGGTTTGGTTTCGTTCGCGGGAGGTTCGAGTCGGTGTTGGGTTAGAGTTTCGAGCAGATTTACGTTAAATATAGTGTTGGTTTTTGGGTTAGTGTACGTACCCGTGTTCGTTTCTGTCTCGAATTGTCTTGTTTGGCTCGAGGTATACTCTTTGATTCACAGTCATGTTTCAGTGATTGATCATAGTATCGAGTTTTCTTCATCTCATTCATTCTTATTCATGCCTTGGAACAATCAATTCAATATAAATGTTTAACAGTAGAAAGCGACCGAATGTCACGTAACTCCGTTTTAGTAGTTAACTAATTAAACAAGAACATAATGAATGAAATCTAATCACTGTTAATGGTCGCGAATCATATCGGAGTTATACAGTTTTCATATTGTTCATTTGACATAATAATAATTGTACGTAATAATTGTAGAAAGCTTACTAGTGTGTCAAATACTATAAAATGGTTCATGAGCTTCTGTACAAGATTGGTTGTTCATGGCTAGTGTTTCATATTCTTACCTTTAGTCTCCTCATTTTAATAGCTACTGTTGTAAGTTAAATATATTAGTCTTTTTCCCATGCATGCAAATTAAAAGCATCTCAAAGTAGTCATGTAACTTGATCTTTGACATCATTATTTTATAATGAATGATGTCATAGCAGTGTAAACCATTTGAAAAATCTTAAGCAGTCAAGTCGTTAAAAACAAAACGTGAAGTTTTGTAATAAAGGTTTAATGTATTATTTACAGTTTTAAAGATTCTCCTATAATAAGTATTAATAATAACTATAACCATGTAATTTTATAACTTACAAAAGATAAGCGAATATAATTAGTTAAACTCTAAATGTCGATTTGGTTTGTGTAGATTTGTGGAAGGAGCAATAACTAGGTTAGTCATATTGAGTGTATGTTTGATTTATAAGGTACGGATGTTCTTTTTCGTGTTCTCTTGAATCATTGATATGTCCATATTTTTAAATGCTCATACTCTCTTTCGCCGTTACTTGATATACTTACGTTGAACTATAGGTGCAAGTTTAAACCGGTTTTCAAAAAAACCGGACGACAAAACCGGAACCGGTTTTCAACAAAACCGGTTTTTACAAAACCGAAACCGGTTTTAGTAAACCGAACCGGTTGTACCGGTTTTAAGTTTTCCAGCGGACGGTTTTACCGGTTCTAAAACTGGGTAAAACCGGTTTTTGAAAAGTTAAAACCGATTTTTTTTTTTTTTTTTTGTCGAAAACGCTAAAAACGGTTTAAACCCGGTTAAAGTTTTAAAAACCAGTCAACGTTAAGTCAAACTAGCCGTTGGTTTGAATTGGCTAAAAACGGTTTTAAACCGGTTAAACCGGTTTTAAAACCGGTCAACGTAAAGTCAAACTATCCGTTGGGATTTGAATACGGCGAAAACCGGTCAAAACGGTTTAAAAACGGTTTAACCGGTTTCGCGGTTCGCCCGTTTTTAAAACGGTCAGTGAGAAAAAGGCTACTGTAGCCGATGACATTATGGCATGTTTGTTACCGTTTTTTGTTGTCTTTTTTTTGATTTTTTGAGTACTTTGAAGCTAGAACTTGTAGTATAAATATGTGTTTTGGGTTGAGGCTTAAAACACATCAAATCTCTCTTTAATCTCTCTATTATCTCTAATTTCTTTATAATGGAAAACACACAATCACAACAAGCTTCCACTAATCCTCCTCCGTTGGTCTTCCGGTCGAAAACATTACACACAAGATGATGTTCTTCATGTTAAACCAACCGCACGAAATCCGGAGGTTTTTAATCATATGGATTTGTGTGTTATGAAGGATGGGACGGAAAGGCGCGTTGCAAAAAATGTTTGAACTTTTATGCTTCCGGGGCTAACACTACACTAAGGGGTCATATAGCCAAATGTTCCGCGGTACCTCAAAATGCCGACGGTACTATTGGTGAGGATGGTCAAATTTGTGTATATGATAATGATGCTCTTCAAAGAGATTTTGCGGGGTGGGTCATTCAACATACTTATCCATTCAACCTCTTCAACAACGCCAAGCTTACGGCCATCATCAAAAAGAGGCTACACGGGCGGTATAAACAAGTAAGTCGTACTAAACTTAGAAGTGATGCTTTTAAATTATGGGAAACGGCTAAAATGATATTATTAATGGTTTTCGTGATTATAAATATGGTGTTTCTATAACTACGGATGTTTGGACCGCACCACATGGTTCGGCAAATTCTTATCTCGTTACGTACCATTGGTTTAATCGAATCTTGGTTATTAATGAAACGGACAATTGCTTTAAACTACGGTTATCCACATACGGGATCTAATTAAGAAAAATTTTACATGACACTTTAATTGAATATAATTTAGATGATAAAGTTTTTACGATTTCACTAGATAATGTATCTAATAATACTAGAGCTATGGAATTGTTAAAATTACGTATAAAACCCATTTTAGATGGTGCTTTTTTTCATTCCGTTGTGTTGCTCATGTTATAAATTTATCCGTTCAAGCGGATTAAAATATGTGAGAGATTACGTTTGGTATTTAGGGGTATGTTAACAAATATATATCGCTCGAGTAATGAACGACAAATGAACTATAAACGTTTTCGTAAACAATGTGGTGAACCATGGCTAGGACCGAAATTAGATACACCTACTAGGTGGAATTCTACTTGCATTATGTTTGAAAATATATTACGACAACGTTCTACTTTAGATGCTTTTAATGAATTACTTGTTGATAAAACCGTTCTACCGATAGATGAGCAAGATTGGGATCGACTAAATGATTTTATTTTTTTTACAAGTTTTTAAAGAGGCAACAACTATAGTATCGGGTGTTTATTACCCAACTAGCCCATTAGTTTTAAATCAAGTTTATGCTATGACGGAAAAATTAGACGAATTAAAAGACTCACCTACTCAAATGTTTAGAAAAATGGTTAAAAGTTATAAAAAGATTTATAAATATTTTGCTAGTTTACCTTTGGTTTATACTTGTTCCGCCGCACTTAATCCATGTTTTAAATGTTGGAGTAGAATTTTTTAATAAGAATAATGGAAAATTTAGAATTATCTTTTGGGTTGGACGGTGAAGATCCCAACTATATAGAATCTCAAGTTTTTAAATTTAATGATTATTTTAAAAATTTGTTTGAAATTTATGCAACAAAATATGGTCAACAACCAAACCCAATTCTCGACCCAATGCGGGCGGTTCGTCCGAATGACAAGGGACATTAACATAAACATTTATAATACTTTACGTGAAGACGCTACAAAGCGTCACGATCATCGGCCGACAAGCGAGAGTTGGGACAATATATGGCTACAAACGTTTTAACAACTTTAAGTCCCGATGAGTTTGCAAACTTTGACATTTTGGCTTGGTGGAAAGAAAATCCAATTTCCAATTGTAGCCGCTATGGCTCGTGACTTATTAGCGGTCCAAGCTTCGACGGTAGCTTCCGAATCGGCTTTTTCTCATAGTGGTCGAATTATATCGGATAGAAGGACAAAACTTAGCCCCGAATCCGTGGAAGTATGTGTATGTTTGAAAGATTATATGGACGGAGTAGATAGGGTACAACATCAAACATCGTTGGAAGGTTCGATTGAAGAAGTTGAAGAAACTATAGCACAAGAAGAAGATGACATGGGGATATCACCTCCGGCTACCGAATTAGATGAAGGTGAATTTGAACCATTTGATGTTGAAGAGTTAGATGTAGAAGAATTTTGGGATGATTTAATTTCTTGAGTATACACGGGTGATGGCAATGCCGAAGCTCGATATACTTGAGTATACTAATATGTTTTGGGGTGATGGCCATGCCGAAGCTCGAAATGTATTAGTATTTATTTATTTTTAGTTCTATAATTGTATTGTTTAAATAAAAGTTATGATTGTATTCGAAATGTATTAGTATTTTATAGTTTTAGTTGTATGATTGTATTGTTTAAATAAAAGTTATGATTGTATTCGAAATGTATTAAATGTTTTAAATTCGAAAAAAAAAACCGGTAAAATACCGATAAAAAACGGATCGAACATTTAAAACCGAAAAACCGAACCGTAAAAACGATAAAACGATTCCGAAATTTGAAACCGAAAAAAAAACGATTCCGAACATTTAAAACCGAAAAACCGATTCCGGACAGAAAAACGGCGATTTTTGGCAAAACGGTTTTTAAAAACGGTTTCCAAAAACGAATTAAAAACCGGTTTTTGTGCACCTATACGTTGAACTCCTTGCAATACTCTGATAATCCTTTGACATCCTTATGATATACATTCCCCTTGTTTGACAAATGCATTTTATAATGATGATGAACGGTGAAAATAATTTTGGAATATGATTTGATGATCTTGGGGAAAAGAATGTTAAAAATGATTTTTATAAGAACGAGCCAGCGCCACTTTTATATGAGCGTTTCTTGATTCCTTTCCCTTATGACTCATATGTAAGGTGAACATAATATCTGGTGTTTAGTTGGTTTATATGTTCACTGTGCTACCATAGAACCCTAGATATGTAGACAGGAGTTAGGAATACCGAGCAACTATCTGTGGAGGTACCGCAAACTTGTCATTGTGGCGCCAATGACTTGACACCGCCCGTGACGGTGTGATTTGTTAACGGCGTCTCCCCTTATGATCTTATATTATGATTTGCTCATGTGTGGAGCCTTTTTCTAATTTGGGAGGCGTATGGATGCATCCTAGGCTATGTTATGATATGACATGTTTATGATCTTATATGATCATGCGGTCGAGTAGTGTAGTGCCATACACACCTTCCGTCGATTTTAGATGCACCGGAGTCGCGACCAGTGTATCGCTAGGTGGGTGTGCACTTGATATGATATGATGTAGGATACTCGATATAAATATCCCAAACCTTTTCCTTCAGCCTTATAATATTTAATTACTCTGGTGTTGAGATGTTGCTATGATGGGGAAATTATTTTTATCTCGTTGCATTCCTCTCTTTGTGTATATATATATCGTGTTATTGTTATTCGTTATCTACATCCGCACACTGAGCAATTAGCTCAGCCGCATCTTTCTTTTCTCCTGCGGCAGGTACTCAGGGTTAATGGGGATGTGTGACGAGAGCTAGCAGGACCTTAGAGATCATATACTTGAAGACTCTATTTTCAGTTACTTTAGCTTTTGACTTTGGACCTTGTACTAAATAATGTTGGTGCTTTAACCTTGTACACTTAAATTTTAGTGTATGGTTGAACCTTGTTTTTTTCAAGAACGTATTATGTAATTGGTCCTTCAGGTTTAGTTGCTTTGTCATTATTTGTGACCTCTCGTTCCTATGTCTGGACGGGGGTGTTACATACAAGATGTCATTAGCCTTGCCGATAGAGCCCCTGTTCCAGCAGCATGCAAATTTTTTTTGACACGGTCGTTCAATCTACCATTTGGCATATATGGAGGTTTCGAAACGATAAGGTCTTCAACTCAAAGCGGCCCAACAAGCACCTGATCCTTGATAATGTGAAGCTTTCAACTTACAATTGGATTACTTATAGGCAAAAGAAAGTCTCACCAAAATGGATAGAGTGGATTTGTGATCCTTGTAAATCTATATCATCTTTTTTGTAATTGTTTCCTAGCTTCTTGCTAGTGTCTAATATATTTCCTTCTTTGTTGTTCAAAAACGTTTGATAAATTCTTTATGGGAAAATGGCACGAAAAGTCATCAAACTTGACACTTATTGTCATTGTGTGTAGCGACCTATTTTTTTTGTCATTGTGACACAAACCTTTTGGGATTGGCGCTATTGATATGTCGGTGACTTGTTTTACCTATTGCAACCCGGTCATGTTAACGACCGTTAGTGTTTTTATTACAAGTTAGTCCTTTTCGTCTTTTTTAACGACCGTTATTATATTATTGCACCGTTAGTCATTTTTAGTTTTTTACACGTTTTTCGTCATTTCACACTTTTTCGTCCGTTTTTGCACAGTTTCGCCCGTTTTTACACGTTTTCGTCCGTTTTTACCCGTTTTCGTCCGTTTTTACACGTTTTTGTTCGTTTTTACATGTTTTCGCACGTTTTTAACACGTTTTCGTTCGTTTTACACGTTTTCGTCTGTTTTTACACCCTTTTATACATTTTTTCACCGTTTCGTCCGTTTTTACACGTTTTCGTCCGTTTTTACCCGTTTTCGTCCGTTTTTTCACCGTTTTTGTTCGTTTTTACATGTTTTCGCACGTTTTTGCACGGTTTTGTCCGTTTTACACGTTTTCGTCCGTTTTTACACCCTTTTATACGTTTTTTCACCGTTTCGTCCGTTTTTACACGTTTTCGTCCGTTTTTAGACGTTCTTGTTCGTTTTTACACGTTTTTGTTCGTTTTTTACACTTTTTCGTCTGTTTTTACACGTTTTTTTTTGTTTTTACACGTTTTCGTCCGTTTTACGCGTTTTTACACGGTTTCGTCCGTTTTTAGACGTTTTTGTTCGTTTTTACACGTTTTTAGACGTTCTTGTTCGTTTTTACACGTTTTTGTTCGTTTTTTACACGTTTTAGTCCGTTTTTACACTTTTTTTTTGTTTTTACACGTTTTCGTCCGTTTTACACGTTTTTACACGGTTTCGTCCGTTTTTAGACGTTTTTGTTCGTTTTTACTCGTTTTTGCACGGTTTCGTCCGTTTTACACGTTTGTTCATTTTTACGTTTTGAGTCCGTTTATACACATTTTTTGTTTTTACGTTTTTTCGTCCGTTTTTACACGTTCTTTTTTTGTTTTTACACGATTTTGCACGGTTTCGTCCGTTTTTACACCTTTTTATACGTTTTTTCACCGTTTCGTCCGTTTTACACGTTTTTGCACGGTTTTGTCCGTTTTTACACCCTTTTGTACGTTTTTTCACCGTTTCGTCCGTTTTACACGTTTTTGCACGGTTTTGTCCGTTTTACACGTTTTCGTCCGTTTTTACACCATTTTATAAGTTTTGTCACCGTTTCGTCCGTTTTTACACGTTTTCGTCCGTTTTAGACGTTTATGTTCATTTTTACACGTTTTTGCACGACTTCGTCCGTTTTTACACGTGCAAAAAAAGTGTAAAAATGTGTAAAAGTCTAAAACGGACGAAACAACGTTAAAACAGTAAAAACGGACGAAAACGAAAAAACGTATAAAAGTGTAAAAACGGACGAACCGTCTGAAATCGTGTAAAAACGAAAAAAGATGTAAAAAGGGACGCGTGTACTTGAACAAAACACGTGCCGCGAACGCTACAAACCGGCAAAACGTTAAAAACGAAAAAAGCGTGCGACGAAACGTAAACAAAAAAAAACCGTGTAAAACGGACGGCGATGTAGCGCGAACAACGTGTAAAAACGGACAAAAAAATAACGTGCAGAAACGTGTAAAAACGAACAAAAACGTCTACTGGACACTTTGTGTAAAAAAAAAAACGTGTAAAACGGACGATGTACAAAAACGTGTAAAACGAACGAAACCGTGCAAAAACGTGTAAAAACGAACATAAACGTCTAAAAACGGACGAAAACGTGTAAAACGAACGGTGCCGCTGCATGTGCGGGCAACAACGGACGCGTGTAAAAATGCAAAACGCAACGACGAAACGATTGGCAGTATAAGGAATGTAAAAACGGACGAAACGGTGCAAAAACGTGGCAAACGAACAATAACGTCTAAAACGGACGGCGTGTAAAAACGAGGGCCGAAACGGTGAAAAAACGTATAAAGGGTGTAAAACGGGGACAAACGTGTAAAAACGGACGAAACCGTGCAAAAAAGTGTAAAAACGAAAAAAAACGTTTAAAACGGACGAAAACATGTAAAAAAACGTCGCGAAAATGTGAAAAAACATTATATATAAAATGAACAACGTGTAAAAAGCGAAACATGTAAAAAAGTGTAAAAACGTGCGAAACAGTAAAAAGCGAACAAAAGCGTGTAAAAATAGCAGGACAAAAAAAAGGAAGGCGATGTAAAAAAGTGCGAATGTGCAAAACGGGCGAAAAAGTGTGAAAACGGACAGCGTGTAAAAATCAGGCGAAAAAGACTAGCGGTGCAATAATATAATAACGGTCATTAAAAACAGACCAAAAGGACTAATGGTGCAACAAAAACATACGATTGGATTAACATGACCGGTTGCAATAGGTAAAACAAGTCACACGATACATACAATAGCACAATCTAAAAAAGGTTTGTGTCACAATGACAAAAAAAATATTAAGCTACACACAATGACAATAAGTGTCAAGTTTATGACTTTTAGATGCGGTATACATTCTTTATACATGAAAGGGTGTTCCTTGCATTTTGAGTTTTCATTTTGATATATTCACAGTGATAAAAACTTCCGCGATCGCTTAAAATAAAATT
>OU343223.1:13532691-13606938 GCA_910596185.1 Chrysanthemum makinoi
GGTTCCCAACAAAAGGAACAGTTACCCCGTTGACTCTGATAAAAGAAACCCACCTGCACTATCTCAAGTTTGGGGTTGTAGGGGCTGTTGTAAGACTCCCGTATCCAAGTTAAAACTGGGTGAAAGAGCATTGATTGCATCTTTATTGATATCTAGCATTCCAAGGCTTTTAGGCGTCTATGTTTATTGAACCTATGAATATGTTTCAGTTAACTCATAATTGAATCAGGGATGCAAACTTTTGATGAGAATAGATTCTCATCAGTCCCTAGACCAAGTATGAGGATTCCCTATGGAACTCATACCACTGGTGTATCGGAGGTCCCTGATGAAGAACCACATGTGGTTCCGATGATGTTGTGGTTCAACAACATGAACCGGTCTCAGAAGAGCAAGGGGTCAGGACTCTAAAGTCATTTTTACCTAAGTTGATCAACTATACTTATTGAAGGAAAAAACAAGGAATGAGGTCTCTGACCATACTCCATTGCTTCAATCCCATTTTTGAGGATGATCCCAAGACATTTGAAGAAGCAATGAAGTCCCAGGATATTGCTTTCTAGAAAGAAGCAATCAATTATGAGATGGATTCCATCCATGGCAACACACTTGGGTGTTGGTTTGATCTCCACTAGGTGCAAATTATTTCAAAAAGAAAATGAAGGTAGATGGAACTATTGAAAAGTTCAAGGATAGACTATCATTCAAGGTTTTTAACAAAAGTGAGGAATTGACATTTGATACTTATGCCTCCTGTGGCTCGTATCAGTACCATCAGATTGCTGATTGCTTTTTGTCATCAATATCACAATCTGATTATTCATCAATGGATGTGACGACGCTTTCTTGAATGGTGAATTGAATGAGGAGGTTTATATGAACCACCTGAGGTTTTCATCTTGCCTTGCAATGAAAACAAGGTGTTAACTGATTAAGTCTCTTTATGGGACTGTGAAGCAGGCACCTAAGCACTGTCATCAAAATATTTGATGAAGTGGTTTTGGTCTATGGTTATGTTCTTAACCAAGGCTGACAAATGTTTTTTTTTTAGCAAATTTGATGAATCTGGTAAATGATCCTCTTTGTCTATATGTTGATGACATGTTGATCTTTGGCATTGACTCAAAAAATCAGGTTGACCTGACAAAGGAATTTTTGTCATCAAGTTTTTCCATAAGACATGGGATTCTGATGTTATCCTTGGTATAAGGATTAAACATGAAAGTAAATAGATTATATCTCTCTGTCTCTTATATTGAAAGGGTCTGATGAAATTTCAATTACTTGATTGTACTCCATGAGTACACCTATGGATACTTGTTGAGAAGTTGATGGCCTAAAATCGCAAAGCTGTTATCCAACTTGAGTACTCTAGGTATTGCTTCTTAATGTATGCATGATCTGTTCAAGACCTATATGGTTTTGCAGTAGGAAAATTGAGCAGGTATACTAGTAATCCTAGTGCTCCTCCCACTGGCAAGCCAGTTCAAAAGGGTACTAAGTATTGAAGAGAACTATGGATTAGTCTCATATACTGGTTTACCCCATACATTGTTGGAAGGATACACTGATGCAAGTTGGATCAGTAACACTGAAGACATTCGGTCTACCGTGGCTGGTATCCTACTTGGTGGAGGTGGGAATTTTTCTTGGGCATCAAGGCAAACTGCATCCCATTCAACAATGGAATATGAATTTGTGGCTTTGGGCAGCTGCTTGCAAAGAAGCTGAATGGTTGAAAAAACTTGCTTCTTGAGATTCCATTGTGGCCTAAACCTATAGCACCTATTTCTATCCGGTGTGATAGTGCATCTACATTGGCTAAGGCTTATAGCCAAATGTAATATTAAGTCTAGACACTTAGGTGTGCCCACAAGCATGATTCGTGAGCTTATCATGCTGGAGGGGTATCTATAGAGTTTGTTAGATCTCAACAGAACCTAGCATGATCACTTACGAAGGGATTAGCTAGAGACTTGGTTATAAAGTCTCTAAAGGGATGGGTTTAAGTCTCCAACTAGTCACTAAATGCTAGGACACCCAACTCCCTCCTAAGGAAACTTAGGAGCTGAGTTCAATGTGGAAAGCGACATTCAGTTGACTGGAGCACATGTTTTATTTACATCCCAAGGTTGTGCTCAGAACTTGCTGAAAGGAGGATGAAGTCTTGACTTCTTAATGGTTAATTTTCTTTGAAAAAGTGCTTAGCAGGATCATGAATAAAGAGGAACCACCTATGTAAATGTTGAAGTTTTGCCCTTCAGGGAGCTTTTGGACTTTTAGCTTTTACCACATTTATGAATTTGGATATGGACACATGGCTTGTATAGTGTCAGGAGCTGATAAGTGTTTGAAAATTTGTGTGTATTTTGTCTTCAGGTATTCAAATGTGTTGAAGGGTTCAATTCTTAGAACACCCTGATTCTCAAATATTTGAACGTGTAATTTACTAAGATGGAAATTCAATCCTCGTGACATTTTCGTTTATGCACATGTTTTGCTTGATGTTTGTTTTCATGCAAAGGAAGTGAACTAAATTCGGGGAGGATTGTTGGAAAATTCAGTGCACTTGTGGGATTAGTTCACACCTTGTAATGGGTTAGGAGGTACGGAGTGTACACCCATAAGGTCCCTGAACACCCTGACTCTAATAGTGGTTTGTATTGGTAGTACTAGTGGAAAGTATTGCTTGTGGTTTCCACTGAAGTTGTGGTTTCCACTGAGGTAGTGTTTCCACTGAAGCATTGTTTCCACTGAAGTGGTGTATCCACTGCTAGTGCTACCAAGTACTGATGAAAGTACTGCTTGTAACGGGCTTTGACCTATTCAAGTGGCAGTTACAACTGCATAATGACCACGTTTAATTGGTCATGTAACCACTAACGACTATAATGGGGATAATTATGAGGCTACTAATGGGCTGATTAATACTCATAATTCTATTTGACTAGCTAAGAGTAATCTCCTATAAATAGGAGATATGATTATGCATGATAGATACACAGAAAATGATTAACACTTATAAGCGCAAGGGTTATTGATTTGTGCCTAATTCAATATAAAACATTTGGTCTTATCCCAAGTAGATATTCGTGATACCCAGGCATTAGGGTCGAATAGTTTACTTTGGAAAGTGATCACACGATTCCAAGTGATATCCGGTAACCACCTAGTGGTATTTGTTCCTGCTGACTTGATATTTGTTTCTGCTGACATTGATTATCTAACCCTGTTCTGGGACATAAACGCCAACATATTTACATCCAAAATATATGTAATGTAGACTTGATCAAAATAATTACTATCTGTAACTAAAACTTTAACCAAGTTTATTATGATTCTAGTGAATTGCAAAGTTTTGCCAATAGGCAGTGAGGGTACATATCCGTACAAACTTGAAAAAATGGACCAAGGTTTAGAAACCAAACTTGACACGAGCAACCAATTTTTCAGTTTTTACCTTGGCGAGGAACAATTTGACAACAAAGAATTGTCTTTGACAGGGAGGATGGACCCTGACCTGAAACAAAGAAACCTGTTTCGGCTGGCCAACGTCTTTGACCACCCAAAGGGATCTAGCTAGATAAATTGGCTGCCGACCTTCCAACAGAGTTTATTCGTTGGAGATATTCAAGAAACAATGTTTATATTGTAATTCTCTTTGTGTCCAATTTGGAGATGAACTGATCCGGTTCTTGGTACTCAATTTAATCCAATTAAAAAGCCGGTTAGGTAATGGAATACTTGTGGTAATAATATAGGAAGGTTATCTATGATCAATCAGAAAAGAAGTGTATTATTATAAGGAGATCACAAGGCGTGAATACATATTTATAATTAATATATTACATGATCAACAAAGGTGCGGATACATAATAGTAAAAGTGAGAAACATCTAGCACTAGATCCAAAATAACAAGTAAAGAGGGATCAAACAAACAAGAACTTTGCTTTGAATGAAGCCGGATCATGCGTCTACCACCTTGGACCTTTTAATTTCTTCTAGTAACTCCGCCTCTGATTTTACCAGAAGAGCGTTCGTAATACTATCACCGACATATATAGATTTAAGATTTACGTTTACGAATCCTCCTCTTATCATCATCATCATCTAGAGTAAGATCCTCAAGAGCATTAATATTTCTTGTCTCTTCAATTATCTTAAAAATAATTCCAATTCTGAAAGAAAAAAAAAACATAGGAACAGTTCAGTTTAAATTACCTAGTTTACAAATACATCTAAGTATAATAAGCAATAATAATCAAACAGACAAAAAAAAAAAACGCCAATCTATGTGAATCAAATATAAAGCAGATAAACCAAACATTCGAATATATATTATTGTATATAATACAAACCTCCTCCTTCTACTAGATGAAGGGGCTTGATGAGATGGAGCGATACCATTTTGAGTTACCATCATAGATCATTATCGACCCAATCGCAAGATTTCCGAACCCTAAACTTCTTTTGCAATCAAACACGATTAGATTATCTATAAGCAAAAATAAGCCAGCTCTTGCTCATTGGGTTGGGCTTTCACAAAACTTTCTTTTTCATCTCCACTATTTCTAGGGATTCGGTTCGCGGGTTTTATTTGGTCGAATTATTGGTTGATAATTTTTCAGATTGAGCCGAATTCAAAGTGGATTAAACCAAACCAAAAATCGAGTTTGAATTCAATTTCGGTTTTCGGGTTTGAACAAAAAAAACTCGAATTTCAAATTTTATAACTTTTTGACATTTAATAATAATAATTATAATAAATAATAATAATAATAATAGAGTTAAGTTAGATAAAAAGTGAATTATTGATAATAAAAAAGTAATAGAATATTTAAATTAAATAATAAATAAAAGTAATAATAAAAAAGGTTAATGATATTTTTAAAATTTAAAAATTATAAATCTTAAATATAAAAAAGTTTTCAGGATTAATTTTTTTTTCATATAACTACAAATAAATATTTAATAATAATAAATAATAATAATAATAATAATAATAATAATAATAATAACAATAATAATAATAATAGTTTTTTTTGAACCCTAAAATTCTTTTACAAACCAAACACGATTCAATTATTTATAAGGAAAAATAAGCCAACTCTTGCTTATTGGGTTGGGCTTTCACACAACTTTTTTTTTCATCTCCATTATTTATAGGGGTTCGGTTCGCGGGTTTTATTTGTTTAACATATACTTATATGTATAGTGAAAGAGATACATTACTAAAAAATAGATTAACTTAGTCAATATAAGTAATTTTACATTTATCATTTATGTAGTTTTTAAATAAAGATTTATACCACTCTATCATAGGAGATTATGAACTTTAAAGGAGCGTTTAGTTACATAAAATATTTCTTAGTACTCTAATTCTATCATAGGAGATTATGAATTTATACCACTCTATAAGAGGAGATTCAACCATAAACTTGTTCAGAGTTTCTTCTAGAGTTGACCTTTTTTCTTGATAGCCAAAATTGTCTTCTCTTTGATAGAAACCAGGTCCATTTGCTCTACCTACCTGGTCTAGGGTATGGTGCCCCAAACTGAGTATAGTAGGCTTCCTCAAATAACGTCCCTTCTTCCTTGGAAGGGCAATATTTACAAATGATTTTCATGGCATACTTTACATCCTACTTCAATTGAGTGCATTCTTTCAGTCATCTTCTTCATATCCACGCTCAATTAGCCACTTCAACTTTGAGTGCAGCCAAACCATCCGTACTCTCTTCAATCTTTCTTTTATTAGATGCTCCATCATGCCACATCTGAGAATGATCAGACATTTCTTGAATTGTTGTTTATCTTCAGGATTCATCTTCGTAACTGGACCCTGAGAGTCCAGCATCTGTCTGGTATCAACATTCAACCCCTTATAGAAGACAATCACAATCTGTACCTCAGTCAAGTAACGTTTGGGACACTTCAAGAGCATATCATTGAACCTATCCCATGCCCTATAGAGGGTTTCTATTGGTTCTTGCTTAAAATTGTTGATCTCTTCCATCTTCTTAGCAGTTCTCGAGGGTAGACAATACTTACTTCAAAACTTGGTCTTCGGTTCATTCCAAGTAGTTATGCTTCCAACAGGTATCATCTTGATCCATCAAATTTCTTGACCAGTAAGTTTCTTTGGGAAGACACGCAACATGACGTGTTCTAGGCTCACATCAGGTGAGTGAAACAAATCGATAATCTCGAGCACTTTCTCCACGTGCTCATTAGTGTTGGGTTTCTTGATTTGATGATACAAAACAATAAAGAGTGAAACATCAAGGGCTTAAAGTGACAAGAAGGAAATCTACAAAAAGATGGAGGGACTTGCTTGCAAAAGAAGATTTATTATTTAGTCCTTAGTAGAGATTTGTAAACCCTAATCCTCTAGTATATAAAGAGGACATGGGGTGTAGGTTTTAACAATTAAGTCTTCCATAATGTAGATTAAAGGTGTGTGTGTGTAACCTAGACGTGTTTCTATAAACGTCTAGGGTTAGTGTAGTTTAGTTAACCCCCAAGATCTGAGGTGTTTTGGATCCCTGTTACAGTTAGGTAGCACGTTATTATTCGTATAATAATAATTGGTGGTGATAGTGAATGAAACCTTGTGTCAATAACATATAATGTTCTTATTATTCCGCTGCGTATTGCATATGTTATTGTTAAACCCTAGATGCTCAAAACGATCTCAAGGAGTCTATCAAACTCCAAAATTGGTATAAGAGCTCGGGGAGCTCGTTACCTAGGGATTCACAAGGTTTCTTGGCGAAAAAGAAGGAAGAAAATTGATTTTTTACAAAATTCGCAACTTTTCTGCAGCACTATTTTCAAGAGGGCATAACTTTTCAGTGAACTGTTGGATCGAGCTAGAATTTTTGCTGGTGCATCTCAGTATATTTATCTAAAATTTCACCCAAGGGATCGTTGATCTGAGCTCTCAAACAAAAGTTATAAGCTGTCGAAGTCTGCTGCAGAAACTGAAAAAGTTTCGAAAGGTTACTACAACACTGTTTTGTAACGATCATAACTTTTTTGTTAACCTTTGGATCGTGACGAAATTTTAGGTGGACGTTCTATATATATTCATCTAACTTTTCTCTAGAGGGATTGTCGATCTGAGCTCTCAATAAAAAGTTATTCAGTGTCGAAGTTGGCTGCAAAAACAGGTTTAACAATTCGAATTTTTGGAATATTTATGGTTTCTTGGATATTTAACTTCCTAAATCCGTGTTTCTTTGAATTAATTCATTATGGAAGTTGGTTATACATTGTGTGGTGTCTTTAATTAGCAGATGAAAGCAACTTTGATGGTGTTTTGATTGAAACCACTGCTAGTGTTATCTCGAAACCACTGCTAGTGTTTTCTCGAAACCACTGCTAGTGTTTTCTCGAAACCACTGCTAGTGTTTTCTCGAAACCACTGCTAGTGTTTTCTCGAAACCACTGCTAGTGTTTCTTGTAATCACTGCTAGTGTTTTCTCGAAACCACTGCTAGAGTTTTCTCGAAACCACTGCTAGAGTTTTCTCGAAACCACTGCTAGTGTTTTCTCGAAACCACTCCTAGTGTTTTCTTGAAACCACTGCTAGTGTTTTTCTCGAAACCACTGCTAGTTTCTATTCGTATCCACTGCTATACTATTTTGATTCTACTGCTCGAATGCTTGTTTGTAGTGCTTATATTATTCGATATTGGATGACGAAGGATTTTTGATTCTCTTATGGTTTTGGACTTGAGGGGAAGTCGAGTGTAATAATAGTTTTGGTTTTTGGAGACACACACACACAGGAGATTGGTTCACACACACAAGGAGTTTGGTTTTTGGAAGTTGTTCTTAAAAGATTTAAAAAGCTCGTATTTGGTTTATTGGATTAGTTGATTACGAAGATGATTGATCATAACTTATTTGATATTGTAGTTGAGTTACACAGATTCGTGATTTTATCATATCTTAAAGTGGGTGTTACACTTTGGTGATAACTTGTTCGTGCTTCAATGATTATGACAACGAATTGAAGAATAGTAGATGAAGGTTTTCGTCAAGAGATTGCGGTCTCCCTATACACCAAGATTGGGTATACGTTTGATATCATCTATAGTGCAAGACATAAGACACAAGTTTGGGTTATTCTACTTCTTTATCAAGTTTGTTATATTTGGTTTTCTTCACAAGTGATCATTACAAGGAGCTTACAGATTTAAAGAATCATTTGATGTTCATGCACCAATCAATGGGAAGTTTCTACTGCTTATATTCCCTATTTGTTGATAACAAAAAGGGGAAGAGATGTTGGAGTGACATAGCATCGATTAAGGGGAAGACAAAGGAAGACAAGAATGTTTTATTCATGGTGAGATTTAATTATCTCAACTTCTGCTACTTCGTCTAGGGGAGTTCACGCAAGAACCGTGTTTGTTTTGTCATCATCAAATAGGGGAAGATTGTTTGGTTTCTTGATTTGATGATACAAAACAATAAAGAGTGAAACATCAAGGGCTTAAAGTGACAAGATGGAAATCTACAAAAAGATGGAGGGACTTGCTAGCAAAAAAAGATTTATTATTTAGTCCTTAGTAGAAATTTGTAAACCCTAATCCTCTAGTATATAAAGAGGACATGGGGTGTAGGTTTTAACAATTAAGTCTTCCATAACGTAGATTAAAGGTGTGTGTGTAACCTAGACGTGTTTCTATAAACGTCTAGGGTTAGTGTATTTTAGTTAACCCCCAAGATCTGAGGTGTCTTAGATCCCTGTTACAGTTAGGTAGCACGTTATTATTCGTATAATAATAATTGGTGGTGATAATGAATGAAACCTTGTGTCAATAACATATAATGTTCTTATTATTCCGCTGAGGTGTCTTAGATCCCTGTTACAGTTAGGTAGCATAAAAATAACATGTTACAATGTCTTATGTGCATAATGTTTTACACATGTTGAAGGTTGTTTAGAATTAAGTCACATATGAGTATTGCATGTGCGTGTATTCATATTATCTTTGCATAATAGTGTCTTTTACACAGGAGGATTTATTGTTTTGCCATCATCAGCTTCTCATATGCAATCGCTAGCGATATCAACACATTAGAAGACTTTAACAAGAAAACATGAATGGTTTGAGTTTGTGTGACTGGATTGGATTTGTATCACTGGTGGTTTCGGTACATATATGTTTTTTAAACGATGATAACACCTTTGTCTCAACATTCACTAAATTTGGATTCCGTGTTCATAGCAAACGTACCAAACGTGCCCTTAATGCTCCAAAAGATAAATCCATAAATCCATATATATATTCTTTCTACAAATTTGAGCCCTTGACAAAAAGTGTTGAACCCTAAAAATTGAAACCACAGGTATACACTTCCAACCTCGAATCATCTTTTCTAAACGAATAGTCTATATATTGTGGATTAAATTTACTTTTATGCATAAAGCTGTTAATTATCATCAAGGTGGTTGTTTTAAAATATGGTCCTTTAAATTAACTACTACCAAATGGTAAGACGTACGTACACCTGACCTTCTCACAAGAGAGTTACATAACATCCTATAATTAAAAGAAAAAAATTATCTCATATACTGTAATTGCTGTTTTTAAAGTAACATGGCAGACGGAGAAGACAGAGGGGTGCTGGATCTTCTATCTCCCCAAGTTGTAGCAAAATACAAATTGGCTGCTGAGATTGTCAACAATAATATATCATTACCTTTTGATTCACTTATTTTTAATTTCTAAACTTTTGGCTAATCACTAATAACAAATTATGCAGAGGCTTTGGAATTTGTGTTGTCAGAATGCAAGCCGAATGTAAAGTTTGTTGACATCTGTGAGAAAGGAGATTCATATATCAGAGAGTTAGTAAACTTCTTCTGCCTCTTTTCTGATTCAAATTGTACACTGTTTTGTTATAACGGTCTGTCTATTATATAAATAATAGGAAAACTAGGATTCTTATGTACAATAATAATGAGTTGAAGAACAGCGGTGTTGCGTTTCCAACAAGTTTATCTATCAATAACATGGTCTGTCACTTCTCACCTCTTGCTGACAACAATACTACGCTACAAGAAGGTGACATAGTGAAAATGTAAGTGTAAACAAAATGAATCCGACTTTATCCTTACTTGGTTTTTAATGAACATGAAATGTTTTGCAGTGATATGGGGTGTCATATAGATGGTTTCATAGCTGTGGTAGTTTTGGTTTGTGGGAGTTCTAAAAACACGACAAAGCAACTAGATGTGTGTGAGCCGATGGGGGCACACACGATAAACACGAGTATATGTGTTGAACGTAAATAATACTTGAATAATAATCATACCTGATATGCATGCATAACTTGACCCGATCAACTGTTATGCATATCATACTCACACATCACTCACATTACTTTCCAACCCATACATCAATCATATTACTTTCCAACCCACACATCAATCAAATTACTTTCCAACTAAAACACCATAAACTCCAATCATTCTAAGAAAAAGTGAAAGCAAGAATAATACCTCACTCTTCCATTTTCTGTCGACATCAAATCCAAGGCTATATAAACACATCCCTGGATCCTAATTATTAGACATATAAATTTTTCCTGCTCCTGCTCTTGATTGATCGGTTCTTCTAATCGATTAAGGGTTTAAGGTTTTGGTTGATTTCTAAACTTGTAATGAATTCAAGTGTTTAGTCGTGGGGCAGGTGAAAGAGGAAAGCAAGTTTTATACTGTTTTGTGATTTTGGATAAAGAAAGCAAGCTAGTTTACTTGTATGGCTTTCTTATCCGAATATATTCAAGGGTCAACTTGTTGACTGGGTTTTAATATTACGTTCTCGACTAGCGATAATCGAACGTATACGTGAATCGGGTTTGTGTGTGATACTCTTCGAGGTGTTTATTTTAGACACTTAAAGGTTTCGTAAGGTTTCTTGTTCCGTTAATAGAGTTCAACTGCCAAGCAAGGTTAGCCTTCTTTATTCTTTTTAATTATTTAATATTGTATTAAATTATGTGTTTATTAATTATGTGTTAACATAATTTTATTAACTAGATCCATTATCCGCTGCGTACTCGTAGAGGTTACTGGTTAACTAGATCTAAAATCCCAACAGTGGCATCACGAGCCAACTCCGTTTTTTTGCGATTATGGGTTACACGTTTCTGATATTAATAAACATGTTTTAAAAGGGCTGCATGAAACCTAGTTTAGTTATTATGTTTTATTTTAATTTTGACAATTACATACAATACTTGTCAATTTTTAATAAATAATAGCTAGTCACACACAAATTAAAATTATATTGATAATTAGAATTAATTTGTTAACTGGAATTTAATTTACATGTCAATTATAATTACCTTGTTAATTAAAATTAATTGTTAATTAAAGATTACATGTTAAATTAATAATTACTTACTAATTAGAATTAAAAGTTAATTTTTATTTAATTAATTGTTAATTAGAATTATTGTGATAATTAGGATTACATATTGATTTAAATACATATATTGTGTAATTACTTGTTAATTGAGATTGCCATGCTTTATGTGTTTTTTCCGGTCACAAGACCCACTCAATTGCTTTTCTAAGTGATGTATGGGGCGATCTAGGTACTGCATCCTAGTGACGGTCTTGTGGCTCTCCGTTTGGGGAAGACTCGCAAGAGAACTCGGAACAATATGTGGTTGTTTATATTGATGTTTATGCTTGTATGTTTGTGATTCCTATATGTGCATTATTACTTGTTTTGACACCTAATTGTATGCAATATGGAATAATACATATCGTAACCATAACATTAATATTGGTCTTTATTTACACGCCTAAATATCATGTTCATTGTGATCTGCTATTTGATTCATGGAAAATTGTTTTTGTAAAATAAAGTGACCTAATATATGAAATACGTTTTCAAGAATTTCAAAACTAGACGCTATGGACACTTAGGATGTATGGCTCACCCACTAGAACAAACTAGAAAGGGGGTTTAAAGAAGTGAGCACAACCTCACTGAAAGGATGTCTAAGGTTATGCTTTGCGCTTACCTGGTCCTCTGCCTCCCTTTGCGTTCGATTGGAGCTACCGTGAACCATGATGATCACTACAGTGTGATTACCAAAAGGTTTTTAAAATTACTGTTACAAAGTTGTTTTGCATGCTTCTTTGTACACGAGTTTTACCACATTTATGTGTGCATACCTATTTGTTAATATTAAGTCTATGCCACCCAACTATGGACACGTGCACTTGGATTGACTTCTTTGGTCAGACCTAAGGGCATTTCCAACCCATGGTAATTATTTCTCACTGGTCAGACCTCTGGTTATTTTTACACGTTCATACTTGGTTGACTTATATCGAGTTAACCTGGTCAGACCTCGGGCCCGAGGCATACGATGAGAACTAAACATGCTTTTGACATTATTTTAAGTAATACTAATGCCTTAAACAGTATCATAAATCTAAGAGTTGCATTATGCAATTAACGCCCGCTACCTCTTGTCCCATTTTTTACACACTGGTCAGACCTATGGTAATTAATGGGGTTGCAAGTTGGATCTTAGTCTTATTAGTAATTAATTGGGTAGTTAATTCTTTAAGAATGTAATTATCGAAAATACTAATTATTTGAACTTTTCAATTGTAGATGACTACTTCAATCGGAAACAGTTCGGTACTCAGGAGTTTCTTTGAGAAACAAAACTCACTGGACCTAATTTCATTGATTGGTATCGCCAGCTTCGCATCATACTATCATCTGAAGATAAGGAAGCTTATCTAGAGCATCCCATACCTGCAGCACTGTTGCTACTCCCGCCACCCTGTCCTACTGAGGCTCTTGCAGCTCACACTGCTTGGGTCAAAGGTTCAAAGGACATAGCTGCCTTCATGCTTATGACCATGAAGTTAGAGATCCAAGGAAATCTAACTCATCTTGGTGCTTATGACATGCTTCAGGAGTTGAAGTCTCTGTTCTCTCAACAAGCGGAACAAGAGCTTCTACAAACTGCACGTGAATTCCACGCTTGCAAGCAGGAAGAGGGTCAATCGGTTAGCTCATATGTTCTAAAGATGAAGAGCTACATTGACAGCTTGGAACGTCTTGGTCACCCAGTTACTCTCCACTATGGAATTAGTTTGATCCTAATCGGTCTTTCTAAAGAGTACATCTCGTTTGTGCAAAACTTCAATATGCACAGCATGGGGAAGACTATTAATGAACTGCATGCTATGCTTAAGCAACATGAACAGAAGTTGCCAAAGAAAGATGCTGCACCTACACTCCATTATGTGCGTGGTGGTAAGGTCCAGAAAAACCAAAAGAAAAACAAATCGTTCAAGGCTGCTAAGGGGAATCATGGGATTGGAAAAAGCAGACCCAAGTTTGGTTATGATGCTAACTCCTATAAAAAAAACCCAAGATTCCTCCACCACCCAAGAAGGATAATCTAGCAAAGGACGCTACATGTCACCAGTGTGGTGAGACAGGACATTGGAGAAGGAATTGTCCCCAGTATTTCGCCGAGTTAATGAAAAAGAAGAAACAGTCTCTTGCAGCTAGTTCTTCATGTATTTTCACTATAGAACTCTACTCTTTCCCTAAATCATCCTTAGTATATGACACTGGCTGTGGTACTCACATCTGTAATAATACTCAAGGGGCAGTAGGAAGTGAAGCCGGAGCTTTAAGTCATGTACGTGGGCAATGGTCAACGGGCAGAAGTTGAAGCTATTGGAAACTATCATTTATCACTCCCTAGTGGATTAGTTATTGTTTTAAAAGATTGTCATTATGCTCCCTCTATCACTAGGGGGATTATTTCAGTTTCTCATTTGTATGACGATGGTTTTATTAACTATTTTGAATCGAATAATTATATTTCAGTTTCTAAGAATAACGTTGTTTATTTTACTGCTATTCCTCGTGATGGTGTTTATGAAATTGAAATGTCTTATTCAAATACAAATGAAAGTTCTATGTTTGCTGTAAGCAATAAAAGAGCCAAGACTAACTTGGACTCTGCTCTCTTGTGGCATGGTCTTCTTGGACACATTAGCAAGAAACGCATGGAGAAGTTGCAACACGATGGACTTCTCAACTCATCTGACATTAAGTCTCTTGAAAAGTATGTTGCTTGTATGTCTGGTAAGATGGCTAGAAAATCTTATTCACATCAAGTGGAAAGGGCTAAAGATCTGCTTGGACTTATACACTCAGATGTATGTGGCCCATTTAGAATCACTTCAAGACAAGGATCAAATTACTTCGTGACTTACACTGACGACTATAGTCGGTATGGTTATGTTTACTTGCTGAAACATAAACATGAAGTGTTTGAAACATTCAAAGTGTTTCAAAAGGAAGTAGAAAATCAACTCGAGAAGACCATAAAATCACTATGTACTGATCGTGGAGGTGAATATATGAGTCAAGAGTTTTTGGATCATCTGAAGGAGCATGGGATTATTGCCCATCGAACTCCTCCTTATACTCCACAACACAATGGTGTATCTGAGAGGAGAAATCGAACCCTGCTTGACATGGTGCGTTCTATGATGAAATAAACTACTCTTCCAAAGTCCTTTTGGGATTATGCCCTTGAGTCTACTGCACGCATTCTCATTATGGTTCCAACTAAGAAGGTTGAAAAGACACCATACGAAGTATGGCATGGGCAAGCCCCTAAGCTGTCTTACTTAAAAGTCTGGGGTTGTGAGGCACTTGCTAAGTGTGATATACTTACCAAACCTGAAAAACTTGAACCTAGAGCTATTAAGTGTATCTTCCTAGGATACCCTAAGGAAACTATGGGATATTCTTTCTATTTCCATCTGAGAACAAAGTTTTTGTTGCTCGAAATGCTGAGTTCTTTGAGAGTAATCTTATGGATCTTAAAGCAAGTGGGAGTATGGATGATCTTGAATTACTTCAAGAAGAAGATACAAATCCTTCTTTAGACACTAGCATTCATCATGATGAGGATGATCAAGAAATTGAAGAACCTCAAAGTGATATTTTTCCCATTCGAATGTCTAATAGGACACGCCGTGCTCCTGACCGTATGTGTTTATACATTGACGCTGAGGAATATGAGTTAGGGGATCTTGGTGAACCCAATAACTATAAAGCTGCATTGCTGGATCCTGAATCCAAGAAATGGCTTGATGCAATGAATGTGGAAATGCAATCCATGAAAGACAATGATGTTTGGGTCTTATTTGAGCTTCCTCCTAACGCAAGACAGTTGGCGGCAAGTGGCTCTTCAAGAAGAAGACTGATATGGATGGTAAGGTATACACCTTTAAAGATCGTCTCGTAGCAAAGGGCTTCACTCAAACCTACGGGACTGATTATGAAGAAACCTTTTCTCCTGTAGCAGATATTAGAGCTATAAGGATTCTCATAGCCATAGCTGCATACTATGACTTTGAGATATGGAAAATGGACGTAAAAACCTCTTTCCTCAATGGACATCTTTACGAAGAGGTCTATATGGAGCAACCTGAGGGTTTTGTTGATCCAAAATATCCTAACCGTGTATGCAAGCTCAAGCGTTCCATTTATGGACTTAAGCAAGCATCGAGGCAATGGAATAAACGTTTTGATGATGAGATAAAGAAATTCGGATTTTCTCAACATCAAGATGAGCCATGTGTATATCAGAAAGCTAGTGGGAGTTATGTCACTTTCCTAATTCTGTATGTTGATGACATATTGATTATGGGAAACAATATTCCAATGTTACAAGATGTAAAATCCTATTTTGGAAGATGTTTCGCCATGAAAGATTTAGGAGAAGCTGCATATATTCTTGGAATTAAGATCTATCGAGACAGATCTAAATGATTAATTGGTTTGAGTCAAAGTGTTTACATTAAGAAAATCTTGAAAAGATTTTGTATGGAGAACTCCAAATGTGGCGCAATCCCAATGCAAGATAAGCCTAAATTGAGTAAATCACAAGGTGCTAAAATACCTGCTCAGAAAGAGCGCATGCAAAGAATCCCTTATGCTTCTGCTATAGGTTCTATTATGTATGCTGTGAGATGTACTCGTCCTGATGTTGCATTCGCGCAGAATATGACAAGCCGATTCCAACAGAATCCAGGTGAACTTCACGGGACTGCTGTGAAAAATATTCTTAAGTATTTACGCAATACTAAGGACATGTTTCTGATCTATGGAGGAAAAGATGAACAAGAACTAAGGGTTTCTTGCTACACCGATCTTGCTGGATATCTAACAGATCTTGACGACTTAAAATCTCGAATGGATATGTATTTGTTCTTAATGGAGGTGCTGTTGATTTGAAAAGCACTAAGCAAAGTATATTTGCTACTTCATCTACTGTCGAGTATATTGCTGCTTGTGATGCATCAAAAGAGGCTGTATGGATTCGTAAATTCATTTATGGGTTGAACATTGTTCCTACAATTGAAGAACCCATAAATATGTATTGTGATATCTGGAGCCATTACTATAGCTAATGAAAGCGGAATCACTAAAGGTGCTAGACATTATCGTGCTAAAGTTCATTATCTTCGAGAGACCATTGAAATGGGTGATGTGAAGATATTAAAGGTTCACACAGATGACAATCTAGCTGATCCATTTACGAAATCTTTGGATTTCCCTAAGCATTCTAAATTGACTAGAGAAATAGGTTTGGTACCTGCTAGTAGTCTCATGTAAACTGTGTGTTAATTAGTATTTGGATAATTTGGAGTTGTAAAACAGTTATTATTTTCTGTTTAATAAAGATACGAGGTATTTGTTATTATATTCATATAATCTGTTATTCCATTTTTGCATGTTTAATCCATGAAATGATTTATCATTCAAAATATTGTTATGATAAGGCAAATGTGAGTGGTGAATATAATTCTAACGAGAATTCGGATTGTTCCCGCGAAACTCACATGTATTCACTAGAGATGCATATTGGATTCCCCAACTTTCAAACATTTACTTTTGGATCCTTGTCATAAGTAAAATATTGAAAATGGTTTGTTATCTTCGTCCGTAGACTTGAGACGCAAGTAAGTTCTGTTATGTGTGGATATCACTTTTTGTAAGTATATGCAAAACGCTATCTGACTAATATAGTTATAAAAGCTATATTTCAGAGTGATGTGAAGCAGCATCCACAACACTTGTAGTCAATAAAGGATTTGTTACTCCACTTGATATGTGCAGAAAGATACCATGGCACCTATCCAGATTTAATCAGATAACTGTCTGGCCGGACCCAAAGGGTAATGCAAGATGATTCCTGATTTGATGATACATTTGGTAAACTATAAATTGACTTGTGTTGTTGATAGGGATCTGAAAGAGAACTATGATATGGGGGGATTGATGGTATGCGTCGAGGAAGAGCTTTTGCAGCCTTACCCTGTTCTTTATGAAAAGCATGGTACGGTTGTGCAGCATTAATTTAGCTTGTTTTATTAAAATTATATATTCATTCCAAAATCTTCCTAATTTTGAGTGGTTTTGTTGTTAGGTGATTTGGTTGCACATATCAAATTCACAGTTCTTCTAACGCCAAATGGATCCGACCGCATCACATCACATTCTCTTCAGGAGTTGCACCCCACTACGACTGTTGATGATCCTAGAATTGAAGCTTGGTTAGCTCAACCTTTGGAGACTAACAATGATAGTATAATAAGAGGGGTACTATTTAATCAAAGGTAACGAAGCAGGCAAGAAAGATGAAGGTGATGAAGCGGTGCCATTGAACGAAGCAGTAACGTTGACATGTCGTTAGTTTGTGTCTTTTACAAGTGCTTTTCCTTGTGTGGATCCTATTTCAATGGGAACTTGATGAGTCGATCCACCTACACGTCTTGCTTTTATTGCTGTACCCGGAGTTACTCCATTTCTAATGTCTTATTGCTCGTAATGCTACACAACCAATGGTGTGTGCTTTTATTTTCATATCCCACTGTTTATAACTTTTCATATCCTATTATGAGTTAGGATTAAATGAGAAGAATAATTAAAATGGGAAGGATAAAAAGTAATCACAACCACATATTTTAGATGTACCTACAAAAATGGATACATATTCCTTCAAAATTTCCCTCCTAATTTGAAATGTGTGGCTATAATTAATTCTCACCAATCTCATTTTAATAGACAATGTAGGATTGATGACATGGAGCATTTAATGCCATGTCAATTCCATGTCAGTCTTTCAATTCGTTGCCAAACAATTCACGTATGATAACAAAGAACAATTCACGTGAACTCCTCAAGGTACATATTTGTTGATTTGGTTAATTCAATATCTTGTGGATCTAGTGATATTTGTGGTTCTAATTATAAAAAAATGGATCTTACATGATAAAAACTTTGATAAATTCTTTGTACATGAAAGGTGTTCCATGAATTTTAGTTTTCATTTGATATATCATCACATGATAAAAACTTCGATAAATTCTTTATACGGTCACTTAAATAAAATAAACAATTTATAAACAGAAATTTACGAAACAAAAGATAATAAGTAGACCATTTTGCCAAATGGTTTAACTACATAAGTATTTTCAAACTGGATTGGTATTCCTTTGTAAACTACAAACAAACATTTTTCTTCAAAATTCAATCAGTATTTTCAGAAGTGTTCATTGGCTTAAGAGGGATTTTGACATTAAAGAATGTTCAATGTCTTACTGCTATTTATAAAAGGAAATAACATTGCTAAGTGGTTATTAACCTACTTCAGTTGGTACCCACCTCCCGTTAATGACTCAAGACAGGATATTGGTGTGGCAGAATGGAGTTGATTTAAAGTGCCCTCTATGCAAATGTTGTGCAAACAGTCATGTTCACTTATTCTTTCAATGTTCTTATGCCTCAAAGAGTCAAAGGTATAGTATGGATAAAAGTGAAGAGTAAGGGAAAGTTTCAAGGGGTGTGTAATATATTGCATGGTGTTTTTAATTACTTATCCTCTCAGCCCTTAATAATATTTGGAGCATTGTTAATAAACTTGTCCTAGCAGCAACAGTTTATTATATAGGGCAAGAGAAAAATAGAATTTTCATGTCACGGTCCCGTTTTTTTTAATTTTGATGTCACGGTTGTTCTACGACAGTATGTTCATGGATTCAAATATGCTAGTATCATTAATCTTTCTAGCTTTTGAAAAATATAATACTCTATCCGCATTTTCAATCACGACTATACCAATTTTTCCTGATGAACATTTAGGTAACAAATATCTAATGAACTATATGAACCAAAGAGACCACTTTTCTGATGAGCTCTATAATTATTTTGTTGGAAAATTCAGTGCACTTGTGGGATTAGTTCACACCTTGTAATGGGTTAGGAGGTACGGAGTGTACACCCATAAGGTCCCTGAACACCCTGACTCTAATAGTGGTTTGTATTGGTAGTGCTAGTGGAAAGTACTGCTTGTGGTTTCCACTGCTTGTGAACACCCTGACTCTAATAGTGGTTTGTATTCAAGAAACAATGTTTATATTGTAATTCTCTTTGTGTCCAATTTGGAGATGAACTGATCCGGTTCTTGGTACTCAATTTAATCCAATTAAAAAGCCGGTTAGGTAATGGAATACTTGTGGTAATAATATAGGAAGGTTATCTATGATCAATCAGAAAAGAAGAGTATTGTTATAAGGAGATCACAAGGCATGAATACATATTTATAATTAATATATTACATGATTAACAAAGGTGCGGATACATAATAGTAAAAGTGAGAAACATCTAGCACTAGATCCAAAATAACAAGTAAAGTGGGATCAAACAAACAAGAACTTTGCTTTGAATGAAGCCGGATCATCCGTCTACCACCTTGGACCTTTTAATTTCTTCCAGTAACTCCGCCTCTGATTTTACCAGAAGAGCGTTCGTAATACTATCACCGACATATATAGATTTAGATTTACGTTTACGAATCCTCCTCTTATCATCATCATCATCTAGAGTAAGATCCTCAAGAGAATTAATATTTCTTGTCTCTTCAATTATCTTAAAAATAATTCCAATTCTGAAAGAAAAAAAAAAACATAGGAACGGTTCATTTTAAATTACCTAGTTTACAAATACATCTAAGTATAATAAGCAATAATAATCAAACAGACAAAAAAAAAGAAAAAAAAGGCCAATCTATGTGAATCAAATATAAAGCAGATAAACCAAACATTCGAATATATATTATTGTATATAATACAAACCTCCTCCTTCTACTAGATGAAGGGGGCTTGATGAGGATGGAGCGATACCATTTTGAGTTACCATCATAGATCATTATCGACCCAATCGCAAGATTTCCGAAACCTAAACTTCTTTTGCAATCAAACACGATTAGATTATCTATAAGCAAAAATAAGCCAGCTCTTGCTCATTGGGTTGGGCTTTCACAAAACTTTCTTTTTCATCTCCACTATTTCTAGGGATTCGGTTCGCGGGTTTTATTTGGTTCGAATTATTCTGGTTGATAATTTTTCAGATTGAGCCGAATTCAAAGTGGATTAAACCAAACCAAAAATCGAGTTTGAATTCAATTTCGGTTTTCGGGTTTGAACAAAAAAAACTCGAATTTCAAATTTTATAACTTTTTCACATTTAATAATAATAATTATAATAAATAATAATAATAATAGAGTTATATTAGATAAAAAGTGAATTATTAATAATAAAAAAGTAATAGAATATTTAAACTAAATAATAAATAAAAGTAATAATAAAAAAGGTTAATGATATTTTTAAAATTTAAATATTATAAATCTTAAATATAAAAAAGTTTCCATGATTAATTTTTTTTATCATATAACTACAAATAAATATTTAATAATAATAATAATAATAATAATAATAATAATAACAATAATAATAATAATAATAATAATAGTTTTTTTTGAACCCTAAAATTCTTTTACAAACCAAACATGATTCGATTATTCATAAGGAAAAATAAGCCAACTCTTGCTTATTGGGTTGGGCTTTCACACAACTTTTTTTTTCATCTCCACTATTTATAGGGGTTCGGTTTGCGGGTTTTATTTGTTTAACATATACTTATATGTATAGTGAAAGAGATACATTACTAAAAAAAGAGATTAACTTAGTCAATATAAGTAATTTTACATTTATCATTTATGTAGTTTTTAAATAAAGATTTATACCACTCTATCATTGGAGATTATGAACTTTAAAGGAGCGTTTAGTTACATAAAATATTTCTTAGTACTCTAATTCTATCATAGGAGATTATGAATTTATACTACTCTATCAAAGGAGATTCAACCATAAACTTGTTCAGAGTTTCTTCTACAGTTGACCTTTTTTCTTGATAGCCAAAGTTGTCTTCTCTTTGATAGAAACCACGTCCATTTGCTCTACCTACCTGGTCTAGGGTATGGTGCCCCAAACTGAGTATAGTAGGCTTCCTCAAATAAGTCCCTTCTTCCTTGGAAGGGCAATCTTTACAAATGATTTTCATGGCATACTTTACATCCTACTTCAATTGAGTGCATTCTTTCAGTCATCTTCTTCATATCCATGCTCAATTAGCCACTTCAACTTTGAGTGCAGCCAAACCATCCGTACTCTCTTCAATCTTTCTTTTATTAGATGCTCCATCATGCCACATCTGAGAATGATCAGACATTTCTTGAATTGTTGTTTATCTTCAGGATTCATCTTCGTAACTGGACCCTAAGAGTCCAGCATCTGTCTGGTATCAACATTCAACCCCTTATAGAAGACAATCACAATCTGTACCTCAGTCAAGTAACGTTTGGGACACTTCAAGAGCATATCATTGAACCTATCCCATGCCCTATAGAGGGTTTCTATTGGTTCTTGCTTAAAATTGTTGATCTCTTCCATCTTCTTAGCAGTTCTCGAGGGTAGACAATACTTACTTAAAAACTTGGTCTTCAGTTCATTCCAAGTAGTTAGGCTTCCAACAGGTATCATCTTGATCCATCAAATTTCTTGACCAGTAAGTTTCTTTGGGAAGACACGCAACATGACGTGGTCTAGGCTCACATCGGGTGAGTGAAACAAATCGATAATCTCGAGCACTTTCTCCACGTGCTCATTAGTGTTGGGTTTCTTGATTTGATGATACAAAACAATAAAGAGTGAAACATCAAGGGCTTAAAGTGACAAGAAGGAAATCTAAAAAAAGATGGAGGAACTTGCTTGCAAAAGAAGATTTATTATTTAGTCCTTAGTAGAGATTTGTAAACCCTAATCATCTAGTATATAAAGAGGACATGGGGTGTAGGTTTTAACAATTAAGTCTTCCATAATGTAGATTAAAGGGGTGTGTGTGTAACCTAGACGTGTTTCTATAAACGTCTAGGGTTAGTGTAGTTTAGTTAACCCCCAAGATCTAAGGTGTCTTAGATCCCTGTTACAGTTAGGTAGCACGTTATTATTCGTATAATAATAATTGGTGGTGATAGTGAATGAAACCTTGTGTCAATAACATATAATGTTCTTATTATTTCGCTGCTTATTGAATATGTTATTGTTAAACCCTAGATGCTCAAAACGATCTCAAGGAGTCTATCAAACTCCAAAATTGGTATCAGAGCTCGGGGAGCTCGTTACCTAGGGATTCACAAGGTTTCTTGGCGAAAAAGAAGGAAGAAAATCGATTTTTTATAAAATTCGCAACTTTTCTGCAGCACTGTTTTCAAGAGGGCATAACTTTTCAGTGAACCGTTGGATCGAGCTAGAATTTTTGCTGCTACAGAAACTGAATTTTTTTCATAAGGGTACTACAGCACTGTTTTGTAACGATCATAACTTTTTTGTTAACCGTTGGATCGTGACTAAATTTTAGGTGGACGTTCTCTATATATTCATCTAACGTTTCACCAGAGGGATTGTCGATCTGAGTTCTCAATAAAAAGTTATTCAGTGTCGAAGTTGGCTGCAGAAACAGGTTTAACAATTCGAATTTTTGGAATTTTTAAGGTTTTCTTGGATATTTAACTTCCTAAATCCGTGTTTCTTTGAATTAATTCATTATGGAAGTTGGTTATACATTGTGTGGTGTCTTTAATTAGCAGATGAAAGCAGCTTTGATAGTGTTTTGATTGAAACCACTGCTAGTGTTATCTCGAAACCAATGCTAGTGTTTTCTCGAAACCACTGCTAGTGTTTCTTGTAACTACTGCTAGTGTTTTCTCGAAACCACTGCTAGTTTTTTCTCGAAACCACTGCTAGTGTTTTCTTGAAACCACTGCTAGTGTTTTTCTCGCAACCACTGCTAGTTTCTATTCGTATCCACTGCTATACTATTTTGATTCTACTGCTCGAATGCTTGTTTGTAGTGCTTATATTATTCGATATTGGATGACGAAGGATTTTTGAATATCTTATAGTTTTGGACTTGAGGGGAAGTCGAGTGTAATAATAGTTTGGTTTTTGGAGACACACATACAGGAGATTGGTTCACACACACAAGGAGTTTGGTTTTTGGAAGTTGTTCTTAAAAGATTTAAAAAGCTCGTATTTGGTTTATTGGATTAGTTGATTACGAAGATGATTGATCATAACTTATTTGATATTGTAATTGAGTTACACAGATTCGTGATTTTATCATATCTTAAAGTGGGTGTTACACTTTGGTGATAACTTGTTCGTGCTTCAATGATTATGACAACAAATTGACGAATAGTAGATGAAGGTTTTCGTCAAGAGATTGCGGTCTCCCTATACACCAAGATTGGGTATACGTTTGATGTCATCTATAGTGCAAGACATAAGACACAAGTTTGGGTTATTCTACTTCTTTATCAAGTTTGTTATATTTGGTTTTCTTCACAAGTGATCATTACAAGGAGCTTACAAATTTAAAGAATCATTTGATGTTCATGCACCACTCAATGGGAAGTTTCTACTGCTTATATTCCCTATTTGTTGATAACAAAAAGGGGAAGAGATGTTGGAGTGACATGGCATGGATTAAGGGGAAGACAAAGGAAGACAAGAATGTTTTATTCATGGTGAGATTTAATTATCTCAACTTCTGCTACTTCGTCTAGGGGAGTTCGCGCAAGAACCGTGTTTGTTCTGTCATCATCAAATAGGGGAAGATTGTTGGGTTTCTTGATTTGATGATACAAAATAATAAAGAGTGAAACATCAAGGGCTTAAAGTGACAAGAAGGAAATCTACAAAAATATGGATGGACTTGCTTGTAAAAGAAGATTTATTATTTAGTCCTTAGTAGAGATTTGTAAACCCTAATCCTCTAGTATATAAAGAGGACATGGGGTGTAGGTTTTAACAATTAAGTCTTCCATAATGTAGATTAAAGGTGTGTGTGTAACCTTGACGTGTTTCTATAAACGTCTAGGGTTAGTGTATTTTAGTTAACCCCCAAGATCTGAGGTGTCTTAGATCCCTGTTACAGTTAGGTAGCACGTTATTTTTCGTATAATAATAATTGGTGGTGATAGTGAATGAAACCTTGTGTCAATAACATATAATGTTCTTATTATTCCGCTGCGTATTGCATATGTTATTGTTAAACCCTAGATGCTCAAAACGATCTCAAGGAGTCTATCAAACTCCACAATTAGCATCTTCCAATTCAGATCCGCTGAAAGTGTTTTCATGAAGCTCCTTATGTCCCTTCAGATCAGAGGAGATGTTGTCTCCAAAAGCTTGCCTTATGACTCCAGGATCAGCATTGTCCTGAATCTGCGCCATATACTCTTCAATTGTTTTGTTGGGTTTTAGGTTCCAGTAAAAGGAATTATTCCAAGTGTGGAACCACTGCCAGCTTCAAGGAAACCACTGCCAGAAGAATGGAATTCACTGTTATGTTAAACCACGGCTAGTAGTATTGTGTAACCACTGTTAATGTATTGTAACCACTGCTAGTTGATAAGTTGGTTTTATATTTTGTATTAGATAAGTATGGAAAAGATATTTATCTTGTAGGATACGTATTGTATATTGTAAAGGACTCCTTAGCCTATAAAAGGAGGTTCTAGGTTTAGATTAGATATACATGTGAAAAATATATCTAAGGTCAATATAATTCAAGGTTGTAAAACCCTAATATTATTCAGAGTATTCGTATTAATAATATTGAGGTGTTTAAGTATAAGAACTGTTTTTCTTCTTAAGGTTAAATATTATATTCCGCGTAGTATCTAACAGGTTATTGTTAAGTCAGTTTCTATAAGGATCGTGTGCTCAACTGGGATCAACAAGTGGTATCAGAGCTTGTGATCTAGAAACTGTAATCAAGAAGAAGTCGTTTTTAACTCAGATCTCTTTTATTCAAGAAGTTCAAGATGTCTGATGAGACTCATATGGTTACTGCATCAATGGTACCCATGCTGAAGCAGGGTGAGTTTCAAGTTTGGAGAATGCGAATGAGACAATACATTCGTATGATTGACTATACCATCTGGGAAGTTGTTGAGAATGGTGATACTCTACCTAAGAAGGGTGATGATGGTAAGCCTATTGGTATTGTGAGTGAAGTTGATAAGGCTAAAAGAAAACTAGAGATAAAGGCTCACAACATTCTCTATATGGGAATACCCAATGAGTTTGCTTTGGATTTTCAAGAGTATGAGACAACAAAAGAGCTTATGGAGGCCCTTGAAACAAGATTTTCTAGTAATAATGCAACCAAGAAGTCCAGAAAGAATATGCTCAAGCATCAATTTGAAAACTTCACTGCTCTTAGTGGAGAAAATCTTGATGGAACATATAACAGACTGCAGAAGCTCATAAGTCATTTGAAGCTGGTGGACTACAAAATTAATCAGAAAGATATCAATCTTAAGTTCATCAGAAGTTTGTCACCTGAATGGTCTATGCACACAATTGTGTGGAGAAATAAAGATGATTTTGAAACAATGACTCTGGACAATCTCTACAACAACTTGAAGGTTTATGAGTCTGAAAAGAGCATTGCTGGCTCAACTTCTTCTTCACAGAATATTGATTTTGTGTCTACAAACCATAAAAGTACTCAGGAAGCATCCACTGCTGCTTATGGTGTTTCCACTGCTATTGCTAATAATACCACTGTTAGTGATAATATTAGTGATGGTGCCATATGTACTTTCCTAGCTGATTTACTGTGCTAAATCAGGATCTGGATCAAATTGATCCTGACGATCTTGATGAAATAAACCTTCAATGGTAAATGGTAATGCTATCATTGCAAGCTAGGAGGTTTCTAAGGAGGACTGGTAGACATGTTAAGTATGATGGTCAATGAAGAGTTGGGTTTGACAAAAGTAAGATGGAGTGCTACAACTGCAAGAAGAAGGGGCACTTTGCTAGGGAATGTAGAGCTCCTAAGAGGATTGGAGAAGGTACAAGAAGGCTACTGAAGAACCAGTCTCTTCTTCTGCTTTGGTTGCTCAGGATGGACTTGGTGATTATGACTGGAGTGATCAAATTGATGAAGGACCCAATGCTGCCTTCCTTGCTAGTGAGGCTTCTAAAGAGCATAACTTTGCTCTCATGGCATATGCTTCATCTTCTGGATCAGATTCTGAGGTATCTAATGATTCTAAAAGTTCTACTTGTTCCTTTAAATCTTGTCAAAATAACTTAGAATCACTTAAAGCAATTAATGTGAGTTTGAGAAAAGAGGTAGATAGACTTGCTTTAGATAACTTAGGTTATAAAGTTGGTCTTGAGAATGTAGAAGAGAAACTTAACTTTTGCATTAAATGTGAGTTTGAGTATGTAGATAAAATAAACATACTAGGTGGTGAAATTAAACTTAAGGATAGAGAGATTCAGATGCTTAAACAGAAACTTGAAGAAGCAGAGAGTGTTAAACATGATGCTTTAGAAGAGAAAGAGAAACACATAGTTAGGGTTGCTAAAACACAATTTGCTTCTGATTTAGTTCATAAGTCTATTCAAGGTCATTTAATGAAAAAGGGTTCAGGCATAGGATACAATGATGTGCCACCACCCAAGCTAATGCAATTTGCACCACCTGGCACTGAATTGTCATTCAAGGATGAGCTTAGCTTTAACAACCCTATAGGTGAGAAAAACAAGTGTGAGTCACCTAAGGTAGAGTCTGATAGATCATCTGATGAACCAATCATTGAAGATTGGGAGTCAGATAGTGAGGTAGAAAATTCTGAGCCAACAAATCCTGACAAGAAAGAAAATGTTAAATCAATTGACTCAAAACAAGTTAATTCAGGTATACCTAGATTTGGAGCTCAGATCACTAAGAAAGTTGTTGAAATCAATGAGGTACCTAGGGAACAGATGAAAAGATACATACCTAGGGGCAATCAAAGAAACTTCAATGGCTTAATTTCAAACAGATTAGGAGATGAGTTTCAATGTGTGAAGAAAGCTTGTTTTAAGTGTGGTAGTTTTGAGCATCTACAGAGAAACTGTTATAAAAACAAACCACAAGTCTGGAATCATTGGAAGAGGGTAAATCACCAAAACTTTTCAAAGAAAACATTCCCTCATCAAAAAAGAAACATGGTTCCAAGTGCAGTTCTAATGAGAAATGGCGCAACAAAGTCAATAATCACTGCTGCACCCAAATGGGTTCCAACCACTCTGCTAAGCAAAGCGTAACCACCGCTAAGCAAAATCTTTCCACTGCTAAGCAGAATATCACCAATGAAACAAAAGATGTTTTAACTGTACCAAAGATGATTCTGACACAATGGTTGGAAGCCATTTCTATCTTTGTTAAGGCCTCGCAAGTGGCAATGGAAACCTAAGACCAAGGTTTTACACCATGCCAGTAGTGCATCAATGGACCTAAAGAAATTTGATTATGTTGATGCACAGGGCAGACCCAAGTCAGTATTGGCTTGGGTCCATAAAAGGAAGTAATTTGTTTAACTCATGTGCAGGGCAATCTACAAGATGCTACAAGATAAAGGAATATTTGATAGTGGTTGCTCAGGGCACATGACATGGGATGGGAGCAACCTTGATGATTTTGAAGCTTATGATGGTTGCTATGTGGCATTTGGCAATGATCCAAAAGGAGGCAAGATTGTTGGCAGAGGAACAATCAGAATAGGAAAGCTAGACTTTAAGAAGGTTTATCTGGTACAGGGACTGAAGTATAATCTATTCAGTGTTTCTCAAATGCGTGACAAGAAAAATTGGGTATTATTTGGTGAAACTGAATATGTGGGGTTATCTCCTGATTTTAAAATGCCTGATGAAAAGTTTGTGCAGCTTAGGGTGCCTAGGAAAGAAAACATATACTGCTTTAACATGAAAGATGTAAATCCTAATAGGTCCTTAACCTGTTTGTTTGTTAAGGCATCCGTAGATGAGTCAAAATTGTGGCATAGAAGGCTAGGTCATCTTAATTTCAAAACAATCAATAAACTGTTAAAGGGCAACTTAGTGAGAGGGTTACCTTCTAAGGTTTTTGAATGTACAAAACTTTGTGTGGCTTGTCAGAAAGGAAAACAACATAGAGCCTCTTGTAAGACCAAGAAAGTTAACACCATAACTTAACCACTGTTTATGCTTCATATGGACTTATTTGGCCCTACTTTGTTAGAAGTTTGAACCATAAGCATTATTGCCTAGTGATTACTGATGATTATAGTAGATTTTTTTAGGTATACTTTTTAGCTGCTAAGAGTGAAACTAGTGAGATCCTCAAGAGTTTCATTACTAAGATAGAAAATCAAGTAAACCATAAGGTCAAAGTAATCAGATGTGATAATGGACTGAATTCAAGAATAATGTTATTAATCAGTTCTATATGGCTAAGGGTATTGAGAGACAGTATAGTGTTGCTAGGACTCCTTAGCAAAATGGAGTAGCTGAGAGAAAGAATAGGACACTAATTGAGGCTGCAAGAACTATGTTATCTGAATCTAAGTTACCAACTACCTTTTGGGCTGAAGCTGTAGGAAATGCATGTTATGTGCGGAATAGAAGTAAGGTAGTGAAGCCTCATAACAAGAACCCATATGAACTATTGCACAATAGGAAGCCTATCATAGATTTCCTAAAACCTTTTGGGTGTCCTGTTACTATCTTGAATACCATAGTCCATCTAGGCAAGTTTGAGGAGAAAGCAGATGATGGATACTTTTTAGGCTATTCTTTCAATAGCAAAGCCTTTAGAGTATACAATAGGAGGACCAAAATTGTTGAAGAGAACCTTCATGTTAGGTTCAATGAATAATCTCCTAGTGTTGAGACCAAAGGACCCGATTGGCTGTTTAATATTGATATGCTCACCAAGTCAATGAATTATGAGCCTATCTATGCAGGTACATCCACTAATGTTGATGCAGGTACACAGAAGAATTCTGATGCAGAAGCAGATCCTAAAGGAGATGAATCTTCAAAAGAGTTCTATTTGATTGAGAAGTGGAAAGCTGGTCCTATCAAACCCATCATTGAAAAGCAGAGTCCTAAAGAAGATGATGATGTTGTAAATTCAGGAAATAAGGGAGATCATCTTAAAGAGAAAGAAAACTCAGTGTTGGTAGAAGAAATTGAAAAGCAGAGGAAAACTTCTGAAAGCACTGCTAAGCATAATGAAAGCACTGCTACGCCAAAGTCTACCACTGCTAGTACAATTGAATCCCCTGCTGCAAACTTAGATGGCAGTACTTTCTTTGGACCCACTGCCAAACCACTATTTGGTGATGATGAGTATCCACATGATCCAAACATGCCTGATTTAGAAGAAATGGATACTCCAACTGATGATGAAAATATGGATGACTTTTTCAATGTTGATATGTCTAATTTGGAAACAATCATCACAGAGAGTCCAATTCCTACCACCAGGGTGCATAAGAATCATCCCAAAGAGCAAATTCTTGGAGATTTGAATACTCGAGTTCAAACAAGAAGCAGAGCTTTGAACACTAAAACCTTTCCTGAACAAGGTTTGTTTGCTAGATCACTTCACAAAAGGAACAGTCATCAAGATCTGCAAAATTGTTCGTTTGCTTGCTTTTTGTCACAAAAGGAGCCTAAAAGAGTTGAAGAAGCATTAGGAGAGGAAGGTTGGATTGAATCAATGCAAGAGGAGCTATTGCTGTTTAAGCTTCAAGAGGTATGGACATTGGTTGACCTTCCAAATGGAAAAAGGGCTATTGGAACTAAATGGGTGTTCAGAAACAAAAGGGATGAAAGGGGTATAGTGGTAAGGAATAAATCAAGGTTGGTTGCTCAAGGATACACTCAAACTGAAGGATTAGATTATGATGAAGTATTTACACCTGTTGCCAGAATTGAAGCTATAAGACTGTTTTTGGCATATGCTTCATTCAAAAACTTTGTTGTGTATCAAATGGATATTAAAAGTGCCTTTCTGTATGGTACTATTGATGAGGAGGTATATGTTTGTCAACCTCCTGGTTTTGAAGATCCTGATCATCCTGATAAGGTCTACAGGGTGAAGAAGGCTATGGGTTGCATCAAGCTCCTAGGGCATGGTATGAGTACCTTTCTACTTATTTGATGGATAATGGCTTCAAAAGCGGATTGATCGATAAGACTTTGTTCATTAGGAAGCACAAAGATGATATTTTACTGGTTCAGGTCTATGTAGATGACATCATCTTTGGCTCAACAAATAAGGAGCTGTGCACTAATTTTGAGAAACTTATGCATGATAAGTTTCAGATGAGTTATATGGGAGAACTCACATTTTTCTTGGGGCTACAGGTTCAACAGAGAACTGATGGTATCTTCATCAGTCAAGACAAGTATGTAGCAGATGTGTTGAAGAAGTTTGGTTTTCAAGATGTGAAGAGTCCTAGTACACCCATGGACTCTCAGAAACCACTGCTACCTGATGATGGAAGTCCTACGGTTTATGTTAAGTTATATAGATCCATGATTGGATCTTTGATGTATCTCGCTGCATCTAGGCCAGATATAATGTTCTCAGTATGTGTGTGTGCAAGATTTCAAGTTACACCTAGTACATCACACATGAATGCTGTGAAGAGGATTTTTAGATACCTAAAAGGTGATTCTAAATTGGGCCTTTGGTACTCTAAAGATTCACTTTTTGATTTGGTGGCCTACACAGACAGTGATTATGCTGGTGCTAGTTTGGATAGGAAGTCTACGACTGGAGGGTGTCAGTTTTTAGGAAGCAGATTAATCTCATGACAGTGTAAGAAGCAGACACTTGTGGCCAATTCCACAACTGAAGCTGAGTATGTGGCTGCTGCTAGTTGCTATGGTCAAGTTCCTTGGATTCAGAATCAATTGTTGGACTTTGGGTACAATTTTATGCATACTAAGATTTACATTGACAATAACAGTACAATTTGCATTATAAAAAATCCAGTTTTGCATTCTAGAACTAAACATATTGAGATAAGGCACCATTTTATTAGAGATTGTAATGAGAAAAGGTTGATTCAAATGGTCAAAATTCATAATGACTTCAATGTTGCTGATCTTCTCACAAAAGCATTTGATGTGGGGAGGTTTCAGTACCTTGTTGTTAGTATAGGTATGATAAATCTCTAAATCTCAAATTTGTTTTGTAAAAGTTTGTAAATTATGTACTGCTATTGGTAAAATCTTAAGTATTGCTTGTTTTGTTCTATCCACTGCTTGTTTCTTTGTGTTTCCACTAACTATTTTTCAGATCAAAGAAATAAATCACAACCAGTATGATGCAATGGACTTAAAAGGAAAACATGGTTCTATTATTCACCAGATAAGAACTGCATACAGAGATGCAGATGTTACAACCATGGAATACAAACTACCAGCAGAGTACATCAAAAGACAACATTCTAAAACAACCATCTAAGGACACAAGCTTCACAACATTCCCCAACACCACCCAAGGCTTCCTTTCAATGGCCCACTCTGGCATCTCTTTCTGAACTCTTGGTCCTCCAATGACTTTCCACACTTTGGGGCATGCAAGCCCCATCACCCTCTCTCTGATAGGAGGTGATGAAAAAGATGGACCCTCTGGTGGTGGAAGCAGTGCTTGCATAGGAGGAGCTTGTAGAGGTTCTGGTGGTGGTATTGAAGCAAGGGGAGGAACAACTAAGACTCTTGAAGAGGTCTCATCATCAGTATCTTCATAGGGAGATACATAGCTAGGCATTGTGCTCAACTCTGAACTGCTTTCCTTCTTCAGTGCTCCATGTGCTCTTGGTAGGATAGTAGACGCACCAGCTGCTGAAGGGTTTGTGCTAATGACAGAGTGAGATCTTTTCTTTGATGAACCTTCCTGGTCAACCCTACATGTTTTCAGAAACTCTTCCCACACACTGTCAGAGGAAGAGCTGTCTGATGAAAGATTGATGGGGTTTGAGTTGCTCATGTTGATCTTGTGAATTTTGGTGAGATGGCTTTTGAAAGTGTTTCTAGAGAGAGAATTTTTGGAATGTGAGTAATATGTGTGGTATGTGAGTAAGATGGTCTTAAATAGAGTTACAATGAAATCAGTTAGTTAAATGTGGGGAAGCTATGAGTTGTTGAGGAGTAAATGAAGTCTTTGACTTTGGTGACCGGATTAATGACTTGGATTTGACCATTTGACTGGGTGTTTAGTATTGTTCTAACCACTGCCAGTATTCATTTTGTAATCACTTCTTGTTATTCTAACCACTGCTAACCTTAATAATGTTTCAAGTGTTTGGTTTGTGTTTGTGACATGCAGGTTTGAAGGAGTTATGTACATTTTGGATCTTTTGGAGTATGTAGGAGTAGATAAAAAAAATTGTAGTTTTGAAATTCTTCAAACAAATGCATGTTATCCCTATATTTGATTCAGAATTTGCTGCTGAAGTTCTGATCAAAAGATTGGAGTGTTGGTGATGTATCCACTGCTAGAGCATTTCAAACCACTGCCAGTGATAATCAAACCACTGCTAGTGCATTTTTGCTAACGATGGAAACTTGAGGGGCTATTTTGTAACTTTGGTGATAACGTATTTATTTCCCCAAATCACTGCCAGATCATTTAATTGATCTTCAAATAACTTTCAATTGGCGCTTTACACAAACCCTAACCATTCCAAACTCCTTAATTCACAATCCCACATCATATCCTATTCTTAATCACAATGCCGACATTGTATTCCAAAGCCCATAACCTAGTTGCATACTTGATCAAGAACAATCAATCAAACGGCTTCCATGAGATGATTGATTTCCTTAACCACATTCCAATCCATTTTTCGTTAACAGTAGCACCCAAAATTCTTAAAACAGGCGTACATCAATTTTGGTGGAATGCTGAGATACAGGAGAGAGATGTGTTAGAGGTTCTTAGGACTGTTGTGGATGAAAATGAGATTTTGGTTAATGAGGATGTAATTAGAGGTGTCTTGAGGCTAGAGGATGCTGCTGGAATAGTTAATCTTTCTGATGATGCTATTTTTGAAGGGTTAGAGAGATTGGGTTATGAAAGAAGGGGATATAGAGTTAAGTTTCTTAAAGGTATGTTTTCCCCTCAGTGGAAGTTTTTGATTCACACTTTGCTAATGTGTGTGCGCAATAAGACCACATGATTTGATGAGTTTCCCTCCAAAATTGCAACTGCCATTATATGTCTTTCTGAAGGGAGGAAATTCAATTGGTCTAGGATGATTTTTGATGGATTTTTGAAGAATATTAGGGACAAGGGTAAGTATTACTTGTATCCTAGGTTTGTTCAATTGATTGTGGATAGTCATATTGAAGAACCTATTGGTCATAATAGGAAGTATGAGGTTCATCATATGCTTCCTAAGGTATTTGCACACATGAGGCACCAAAATCCAACTTTCTCAGGCATAGTTACCCCATTGTTTCCTAATATGATACCTTTGCCAGATATTCCTGAGTATGATGATGTACCTGAACCACAACCTTCTCAACCCACTGATGATGAAACCCCTACTATCACATTTGCAACCACTGCTACTCAACCTGAACCCACTGCTGAACCTTTCACTTCAACTTCTGAACAACATAGGATTTTTAATAGGAGAAGGAGGAAGGGAACCAAGCTACCTTAGGATGGTGTTAGTGGTGTAGTTCATAAGGCTGTCACACGATGTGGAGGTGACATGATTGGAAGGGCTTCCACTACTGACTCAGGCTTAGATGCTGGTCAGGACAGTGGAATCATCAATAAGACCCAACCTTTGGCAACTCCTAATGTGGAGAGTTCTCATGAACTCAACACAGGTGGAGGAATCCTTAGCCAACTGGCTAATTCAAGGTGCATAGATGATCAGGCTAGGTCTGATACTATGTTTTCTACACCCAAGGATTCACCTCTCGGAGCAGGTCACACAGCTCGAAGTGATGAGGGTAGTTTGGAACATGAAATTGAATTGACGGATCCTGAACAGGTACATGATGACTTTTTCAATGAACCACCTCTCAGACCAGTTGACACAGGTCGAAGTGGGGAGGATATTCTTAAACAATTGAAGGAATTGATGGTTAAGTGTACCAAAATGGAGAAAACTATCACTGGTCAGTGTTTCAGGGAAGACATATCAGAAGACTGCAACATAGGTTGTCTGTTTTGGAGAGAGTTAGAAGACCAGGGATTGCTGTAGTAAGGAAAGCTAGAAAGCTGGGCAAGAAGGTAAACTCCTCTAAGGATTTGACTTTGGAGGATGTAACCAAACAGAGGAGGAGTGAGAGCATAGATTCAGGGGAGGCTGTGAACATGGATAATGATTTGGATAGTGGAGATCAAGGAAATGATTATGTGGTTTCTGATAAAGATGGAAATGAAGCAGTGCTTGAAATTTTGAAGAGTGTAGTAGAAGACAAAGAGAAGGAAGTGGTGCAGGCAACAACCACTGCTAGTGTTGCTGCAACCACTGCTAGTTCAATTGTAACCACTGCTGCAACTTCATCTGAGGTAAACTTATCCACTGCTACTTTAAATACACCCACTGCTGTAACAACCACATCTACCATAGTCACAACCACTGTTATATCACCACCCAATCTAAAGAAGTTGAGAAGGAGGCTGCTGGTACCTTGATTAACTTAAGTAAAATTTCTGCACCTATCATTACACCTAAACCTTTGGCTAAGAGTTTAGCATTTGGTGAGCCTGCAAAGAAAGTGGTTTTACCAGACATTGGAAAAGGGAAAGGTATTGCTGAGCCTAAATTGAAGTTTAAGAATAGAAAAGACCAGATTGATTATGATGCATTGTTTTCAAAAGAATTCCAAGAAAAAGAGGATGCTGAAGCTCTAGCAGCAAGAGAAAAGCAAAAGCTAGAAGATGAGGAAGCTACTCAGAAATTGTTAGCTGAATGGCATGATCAACAGTTTGTTCTGCAAGCCTCTGAAATAATAAAAACTGAATATACTACTCAAGAATGGGCACAGTTATCTATTGATTAGAGGGCTAAGATGTTGGCCGAAAGGGCAAGGAAGCTAAGACAAGAGAAAAAGCAAGTCAAAAGGAAGAAACCTCCTATAAAGAGCCAAATGAGAAATCAAATGATGAAGATTATCAGGAACATGAACATGTATATTGGTGAAGATTTAAGAAAGTGGACATATGAAAGGGTTGAAGAGATTTATCAGAGATGTATGAGAATAAATGAAGATTTCCTTCCTATGAACTCTGAGAAAGAAGCTGAATGGTTAAGGAATAAACAAAAGAGAAAAGCTGGTGTTCATGAGGAGTCTAGTTCTAAGAAATTAAAAGGGAATGATGCGATGGAATCTGAAATGGATGATGTTGTGCAAACTTCTACTGATCAACAAATTGTTTCTTATACATTTGAAGTAAATGGAAGTGAAGGGTGTTGGAAGATTCTAAGAGTAAATGGTGAAGTTTCTGAGTTTGATAAATTTTCACAAATGCTTCAATACCTGGATAGAGATGATTTGATGAATCTTTGGAAGCTTTACAAGGACAACTTTGGTGATGCACATCCTGATGATTATCATGAGAGGCTTGTATATTATAATTTGAAGATTTTATTTGAACCTACTCATGATGAACCTGAATGGAAAGGACTCTACAATGGTAATGTTACAAGATGGTTCTTATATCAGTCTTGTGGAGTTCATGTTTTAACTGTTTCTGGAGAAGTTATTCATATGCTTGTAGAAGGTGATTATCCTAAGTTGAATAATTATCCAGGAATTCTTACTCAGATGGTAAAGCCTCGTGGTTTAAAGATGCTGAAGCCCTATGATGATCAAGCATGAAGTTTGTTGTTAAAATATGAGCAAATTCTTTAAACTGTTAAGTGTTTGGATACATCCTCCAAGTCAGATGCTTTGAGCTTAAAGGAAACTTGACAATTCTGTTTGAATATATCAAGTTTAGGGGAGGATTGTTGGGTTTTAGGTTCTAGTAAAAGGAATTATTCCAAGTGTGGAACCACTGCCAGCTTCAAGGAAACCACTGCCAGAAGAATGGAATCCACTGTTGAGTTAAACCACGGCTAGTAGTATTGTGTAACCACTGTTAATGTATTGTAACCATTGCTAGTTGATAAGTCGGTTTAATATTTTGTATTAGATAAGTATGGAAAAGATATTTATCTTGTACGATACGTATTGTATATTATAAAGGACTCCTTAGCCTATAAAAGGAGGTTCTAGGTTTAGATTAGATATACATGTGAAAAATATATCTAAGGTCGATACACTTCAAGGTTGTAAAACCCTAATACTATTCAGAGTATTCGTATTAATAATCTTGAGGTGTTTAAGTATAAGAACTGTTTTTCTTCTTAAGGTTAAATATTATATTCCGCGTAGTATTTAACATGTTATTGTTATGTCAGTTTCTATAAGGATCGTGTGCTCAACTGGGATCAACATGTTTGAGCCATGTCGTACCTAAAATCAAACAAAGAGTATCACTAGACTAGTGTACCGAATAATAAAAGAAAGTAAAACCTAAAAATGAAAAATAAAATATTTTTGGTGTTACTGTTCACCTAATATGCCATATTTAGCCCTAACTAGTACGCCGTATCCCAATTACTCAGAATGCTTATACTGAATTAAAACCGATACGCCGTATCAACTAAACCGATATGCCGTATAGACAATTAATAACGATTTTTAAAATTTTTAATGCTTTTTTTTTAATAAAATTTTTTAATTAAAAATTAAAATAAAACAAATTCGAATTTAAAAATTAAAAATTAAAAATTAAAAATGAAAATTAAAATAAACTAGACAACTAATCTATATTAACAACTAATACGCCGTATGCTGAGAAGCAATACGTCGTATCTTAGTATCAAGCAATACGCCGTATCCAATGAAAGTGAATACACCGTATACCTAAGCTGAGACAGAAGACAGTTAGCAAATAAAACACACAAAAAACAAATAAAACACACAAAAACAAATAAAACCCTAAAACTAGATGAAATCAAAAAAAATCTTACAAAAATACAAAACATACTAAATTAACCTAAAACTAAACTATTTTGCAGTAGCGGTGCCAAAAACTTGATAAACGTATCGTTGTAGGTGCTTTTAAGTATTCAAGTTTTAAATTTATATTTAACCGGACTATACCTAATAGACATACACCTTTACACACATTGTACCCGGTCAGTTGTAGCTAGTGAGGTAAGTACGAGGTCTATCTCGGGAATAGTATGCCTAGGAACTAATCTAGTGAGTTTTACAGGTTTAGCAACGGTTTGCTTGATTTTAATTATAAGTTATATAAACAATAAAATAAACTAAACCTAATTATATTATGGTGGAAATCAATGATACGAAGATACCAGTGGATCCCGGTACTAAGTTGGTCTAGGCGGAAGATGGAAACTCAGTTGACGTAACTTATTATCGAAGTTTAATTGAAAGTCTCAGGTACTTACTACATATAAGACCAGATCTTAGTTACTCAGTCGGACTACTCAGCAGATTTATGCAAGACCCGAAGGATCATCACCTGAAAGGAGTAAAGCAAGTAATCCGATACATCAAAGGAACAAAAGAGCATGGCATAATATACAAGAAAGAAGGCGGCTTCAAGATTATAGGTTACAGCAACCGTAGTTATGGAATCAACACCGATAAAGGAAAAGGAACTAATGGGATAGTATTTTATTTTGGAGAATCACCTATTACCTTGTGTACTCAGAAGCAACCAACAGTGGCACTCTTATCATGTGAATCAGAATTCATGGCGGCTACTGGAGCAGCATGTCAAGCCTTATTGTTAAAATGACTACTTAGTGAATTAACTGGATGGGAAGAGAAAAGGATAACGCTGAAGGTCGACAACATTTCAGTAATAGCGCTCGCCAGGAACCCAGTTTTTCATGGAAGAAGCAATCACATCGACATTCGCTATCATTTCATTCTTGAATGCGTAGAGAATGGACACATCAATGTGGAAAACGTCAGTGGAGAACTACAAAGAGCAGATATTTTAACGAAAGCTTTACCAAGATTAAAGTTTGTGACTATGCGACAAATGCTCGGAGTTCAAGACTTAGGACGAAGCAACGATCAAGATTAAGGAGGAGAATATGAGCTAATAATCTCGACATTGCTCCGTATATCAAAACGTCAAGGACCAAACTTGTACATTAGATAGTTAATAACCGTTTGGCGGTTAAAAGTAGTTAGAAGTAGTTAAGTTAGTTAAATAACCGAAATTCGGTTATGGTAGTTATTGGTAGTTAAAAACGGTTACAAACCGAAGGGACATACCGGTTGGAAACCTATATATACATGTACATATACTCGATGTAATGTTAGACGAAATAAAAGTTATTCAGATATATTTACAATTCATTTTCGACTCACACTTTGGAGACAACAGAATTATCTCTCATTAGTGTCTTAATCTTTTAACCGTTATTTTTGGGTTACGGAGGAATTTTCATTTGCATACTCTTATTTTGGTGCTTACCAAGGGACAAATCCCCACCTTCTATTTGGATTGATCTAATGGTTGTAATTAATCTAAGATTAAATACTTTTAACCTATTTTTTACCCCCAATATATATACCGTTTTTTTTCCCTCATTCATCACTCTGTTTCTCACACACTTTTCACACACTTCTCTCTGTGTGGATTTCCCTCCATAAACGGTTACCGTCAATCATAACAACCATGTCAACCACCACATCATCCACCGTCATCACCGTACAACCACCGTCATCTCCGTCACGTCTTGCACTTTATCCCACCGGTAATTCTTCAATTCTTCATTATTTTCTTCAATTCTTCATTATCTTCTTCAGTTTCGTAATTATCTTCTTTAATTTTGCAGAATGGAGATCATTGATCTTAATGAAGTTCCTGTTGGAGAAGATTCAATTGATTTAGATGTTACGAGTTCAATTTGTGCTTCTAACGTTGATGATAATGCATCATGTGAGTTTTCGTTTTAATTCAGCTTTTTTTATGTTAATCTGTTTATTAATTAAGCTGTTTTGTTAATTAAGTGTTTAATTAAGGTGTTTTAGCTTTTATTCAATTTGTTAGTTTACTCTGTTTTGTATCACCTGTGATATTTAGCTGGTGTTATTAGGTTTTTTGCTTATTCATGAAGCTGTTAGTTTGATTTTGCTTTTATATAAGCTGTTAGTTTGATTTGTTTTTGTTCAGTTTAATTTGTGTAGTTTCAGCAGTGATATCTGAAGTTGATTATAGTTTGTTTTCTAATTAAGGTTTTAGAGTAATTTGCTTCTAATTTTAAGCTTTTTACTGAAAATAATCGTAAATGTAGTGTACTTGATTTTTACTTCGATGTTCTGATATTTCTATGAGTAGGCTGTTATTGCTACAGTTGTTGCATAGTTATTCGAATGAAGAAGAGTGATAGTGTTGGTGCTGATAGTTGTACTGTTAGTGTTTTTTGTCTTGGAAGCGTTTTGCTGTGTAGTCAAAGTAGTCGTAAATCTAGTGTTTTGGAAGTGATTTGTTAAAGCAGATGTTGTATGTTTAAGAAGAGTAGCTGTTTTTGCAGTTGTTGCATATATTGACTGAAATTGAGTTATAGTTGTTGTCAATTTTATGTTTATTTAATTCTGAGTTATAGGTTTTTGTGCTTTTTGTTATGATAGTGCTTAAGTATATTAATGTAGATGTTATATTACTTTTAAATAAGCTGTTAGTTTTTGATTGGATGTGTTGTTTGTTTCTGTTTAGTATTTTTTGTACAATCATCTGTTATAGTATCACCAGTGATATTTCAAATAATGTATATTATCACCAGTGATATTTTAAGACAATTTTTGAAGTTATTGTGTTATGCTTTTTGACTTTGTGTTTTATTACCTTCTTTACAGCTTCTATTGGTTTGAAAACTCATTCGTCTTTTATTCATCATGATTTTATTGATACTCCTGGTGGATCGGTTTTTTGGGTTCCTAGAGTTTCTGCTAGTGTGCTGCCAGTTTTGTTTAGTGTTTATGATTCTGTTGAGGATTGCATTAGTATGTACATGAGATATGCTTCAGAGGCAGGATTTGGTATTAGAAAGTCTACTCAGAAAAGATTAAGGGATGGATTTGTAAAAGAGAAGTATTTAGTTTGCAATAGGGAAGGGTGCCCAAAGAAAATTCGTTTGAATACGTTAGCTCCTAAGAAAGGTGACAAACAAGTGAGGACTTCAAACTTTAGAATTACTGGTTGCAAAGCACGTGCAGTTTTTCATATGATGCCTGGTAATAGAAAATATAGGCTTACTACGTTCGATGTGGAACATAATCATGAGCTAGATCGTGTTGAGTATAAGCATTTGTCCAAGAGTGAGAGGAAGCTAACATACACTGAGCAGCTGTTTATAATTAAAGCTTCGAATTATAATATTGGGGCGACTAGAGCTCATAGTTTGTATACCGGGTTGAAAGGGTCCTCAGCACTTGTTCATGGTACAGAGACTGAGTTTAACAATCTAGTTCGTGGTATAAACTGTTTCATAGGAGATAGCGATGCACAAATGCTTATTAACCGTATGGAAGATCGGATGAAATTTACATCAGACTTCTCTTTTGATTATCTTGTTGAGAACGCTGAGCTTATTGGACTCTTTTGGGCTGATCAAGTTGCTAAATTGAATTACAAAGAGTTTGGCGATATCGTCTCATTTGATGCCACATACAAAACTAACAAGTATGTTTTTTGAACCTGTTTTAGTATCTCTTGTGATATTTGCATTTGCTTTTTCTACATTTTGTATATATTATCACCTGAGATACTTTTTTATTTCTCCAGATACCGGATGGTTTTCGTGCCTTTTACTGCAATAGATAATCATAGGAGATCTGTGACTGTTGGTTCTGGTCTTCTTAAGAATGAAACTACTGAATCTTATGTTTGGTTACTGCAAGCATTTAAGAAAGCGTTTGTTCGTTCTCCAAATATCATTGTTACTGATCAAGATGGTGCAATGCGTAAGGCTATAGCTGAAGTTCTTCCTGATTCAAAGCACAGGCTTTGTATGTGGCATATCATGCAAAAGCTTCCGTCTAAGGTATCTATCTGTGATATTTTGCATCTTTTATCTCCTGTGATATTTGCATCTTTTTGGATTGTATCCATTGTGTCACTTTTTGGATTGTATCCCTTGTATCCCTTGTGATACTTTTTTTCATTTGCTGTCTATAATGATTATCTTTTTTACTGTTTTCAGATTGTATCGAGAATTTATGATGATACTGATTTTAAGAATAAATTTCACAAGATTGTTTGGAACATGTATATTGGCCCTGAAGAGTTTGAGTTGAGATGGAATGAGTTGATGGTTGAATTTGGTCTTTTAAATCATAAGTGGTTGAATAAGATGTATAGGATCAGGTCGTCATGGATTCCTGCTTTTTTGTTGATTCTCCTCTATGTGGACTGATGAGGACCACATCTAGGTCAGAGAGTGAGAACTCGTTTTTTTCACATTTCACGTCTCCTACTTCTACTCTTGTTAAATTCATGGTATGTTATGAGTCTGCAATGGAGAAACAGAGATACATACAAGAAAGATTAGATCATTAGTCGATTGACTCATTTCCTGGTTTGTTGACGCCATTGGCAATTGAAATTCATGCAGCAAGGTTTTATACTCGTAAGCTGTTTGTTCTTGTTCAGAAAGAGATAATTGCTGGCTCATGGTTATGTTCTATCAAGTCTAAAAGTTGTGGTGAAGGTTGTGATGTTTCTGTTATATCTGAGGAAAAACCGGATCTTTGAGATTGTACCAAGAGTGGTTGATGATGAAATTACTTCAGACAATACCGAGGAAGAGCTTAATTTGTATCAAAAAGACATTGGAGAGTACAAGGTACATTTCTTTTTTGTTTTTACAAGTTTTTTTTAAGTATCACAGGTGATATTATCTATTACTTTCTTTGTTTATAAGTCTATATCTGGTATCACAGGTGATATTATGCATGTAAAGTTCATAAAAGTTGTTATTGTTTTAGTATCACTTGTGATATTGTGATATTTTTTTTTAATATCACCTATGATATTATGTTTTTTTTATGTTTTATATGAGGTATCACCTGTGATATATTCAATTAAAGTTCATAAAAGTTTATATATATATATATATATATATATATATATATATATATATATATATATATATATATATATATATATTTTTTTGATGAAGGTGTTGTATAACAAAGTAGATGGTTCAGTTTCTTGCTGTTGTCAGCTGTTTGTTCGATGTGGTATTTTGTGTCGTCACATCTTTTGTGTGTTCAAGAATTCCAAGGTTGTTTCTATCCCAGATCAGTATTTACGTAGGCGTTGGTCAAGGGATTTGATTCCTGCTGATTTGAGGAGGCAAAAGGCTCGTTATGGTCAGAACAATGAAGAAATAGAGAGGCTTGCAATTGAGGCAACTGGGTTAGTTGAGTCGTGTTTTCATATGATGAATAACAATAAAGGAAAGTTGACTTCTTTTGTAGACAAGCTGAAGAAGTTGAAAACCGAAGTTGAGGCTGATTTGCCAACTGTTCCTTCCGTAATGTTTCGAAATTGTTGAAGAGTTTATGGGTATAAAGAAGCCTACTAAAATTTATGTTAAAAATCCATCGAAAGCGAGCAATAAGGGGTTTATGAGGGAGCGTATCAAGGGTGGACGTGAGAAAGCATTTGATAAAAGCAAGAAGCAAAAGAAGTCGTGCAGTATTTGTGGGTCGACGGAGCATAACAGGGCTACTTGTCCAGACAAAGGTAAATATTTGACTAATAATGCTGATGTAGGCGGCAGCTCTGCTGAAGGAGTACTTGTACAGGTTGAGGTGGAGTCATCGGCGCAGCCATTGCAATAGAGGACATGGAGGTTGAGGTTGAGGTTGAGGTGCATTCTATCTGTTATGTCTTATCCAATTTTATCACTTGTGATTATTTTTTATTTGTTTTTACTTTTCTTCCATTTTTTCATTTTTATCACTTGTGATAAAGCATACAAAATTGATGAAATGCTTATACCTTTTTATGAGTTTACTTTTTGTGACTTTATTGAATAATTGATGTAAGTTTTTTTGTTAATCTAGTTCTATTATATTGTTATGGCATGTTATTTATTGACATTTGGATACTTTAATAAAGTTAACAAAAGCAAGGTTGAATTATGATTTTCCAAAATCTTTCAACTGAATAGAAATCATCATTGTTTACAACTTTGACAACGATAAAGATAATTGTTTTTACAAAACGATAGTCTGCCATCAGGATTAATAAGTAGCTGAAGAGGATTACTAATTGTTGTTACATGAAACCAAACATAAAACATTATGCAGTCGGTTAATTGTTGTTTAGTTATGCATACTTTCTCTTTATTGCCTCCTTGACAAGCTTCTTTACTTCTTTTTCGTCCTTGTTTTCTGCAAGAAAATTTAATGCATAGTCTGACATCATCTTCCATTTTTCGTTCATTTCATGAAGCAACATCTTTGTTACGTATCTTGATCTTATATTTTCTATCTGAATTCGATGTTGTTTGTGTGTTTCCTTTAGAATGCCTGTTTGCCATCTTGATCCAATTTTTCCTTTGTAGAGTTCCATGTGTATCATCATGTACAAACTGCAATCTATCTTTTCTGCTTTTGTTTGCCAATCCATCTTTAATATTTCTGGTTCTTGTGTTTGATGCATCATTTCATATCCTGCTGGATGTTCATATGTTGACAAGTGTCTTACAAAAACCGCCCTCTGAAATTTATAACATAAAATGTCAATTATAGACTAGTATCCCTTGTGATATTATACTGGTAAAACATAAATAATCAAATAATTTTTCTTACCACTAACTCATAATTTTCTTTGTACTTTTCTTCGTATGTTGCATCTGAATCGCTGTTGTCAATTATGACAGATGTTCCTTTAACGATGTCGAAAACTATTAGATAGTAATGTCCATGTGCTATTATTGGGAAGAATACCTGTTATCATGAAAAAGGTATTAAATTTAAAATTATATACTAAGTTTCTTGATTAATTTATATAAGTAATGTAATATACCAAGTTAATATCATCAAATTTGAGTCTGCTTGTGTCTTCTTCCATCTGAATAGCAATCAAGTGTTCAAACATATCATACTGTTTATCTACTTTGTCAGTGAACAATTCTGGCTTATCTTGTAATACTCCTGGTAGCTAATTGACAATTAAAAAAAATATATTATTATTATTATTAATAAATAAAAGTAAATACAGAAATACATTCATTTTATATAAAAATTTATCTTACCATCATTGATGTATAAAAGTAATGCCGTTTGATCTTTCTATCTGAGAACAATTCCTCGTAGTTTAGGATATCAGCAAAGGTATCTATCACATGAATTTCAATTTTCAAGGTTGGCGCTAGTGATTGAACATTCATTCTCATTAATCCTAAACCTTTATCGTCTACGAAAACTTGTTCTCTGTTCACAATATCACAAGTGATAAGTATAAGGAACTGTGTATATAGGTAAATGTTTTTTGTATCACATGTGATAAATATAAGAAACTTATATATGTTTTGTTATCAGAAGTGATAAGCATAATAAATTAGATATTGAAATTTTAAATATAAACTTACGCTTCGTTTCCTTGCATAGAGAAGATGCTTCTTGCCATTAGTTTTTCCACCTCTGTTAGATTTTTTGTCGTGCTTACCTTCTTGTTCATGTATGGAGATTTCAGGCTGATATTGTTTTCTTCATCACTTGATTTTGACTGTACTCCTGGCTATCAAATCCTAGATCAAAGCTTGGCTGAGACCCTGGTATAAAGACGGAACTAGGGCTCTGTGAAGATGGACCTGTTTGTTCTTTTTCTTCAACACTTTTCTGTTTCTTAAGGTTGTCACGGTTCTCACTTTGTGCATATCTGTTCACTTCTTCATTTCGTTTTGCATCCATGGTGGCTTGTTGCCTTTGTATTTCTCTCAATTCATTTCTAAATTCTTCATCAGTTTTGTTTAGTAAATCTCCAAAAATATCATCATCAGTATCAAAAGGTTTTCTTTGATATTTAGCTTCTTCATTACTTTTTTGACTTGTAACCTTGTTTGTTTCATCTTTTTCCCCTTCATTTTTTCTTCAGCTACACCCTTTTTGTTACTGTTCCCATCGATGTTTCCCACAGCTTCATCCTTTTCTTGTCTATTCTTGTTGTTGTTTTCATCAGTTTCATCATTTTTGGTATTACTTGCGTCTTTGTTTCCACTACCTTGCGCAACTTCATTCTCATTATAGACTGATTCTCCATTTTGGTCGTTTGCTTCATCGTTTTTGACAGCATCATTAATTATCATTGATTCGTCATTTTCATCTCCGTGTTCTGTATATTGTCTGGCAAATGGATTTTGTACTTCATTATTTCCATCTTCATCATCACTTGTGCCAAATTTGATGGAGCTTGACTCTGTTGGTGTTGATTTAGATCTTGATGATAAGAATGGACTTTTTCCTTTGAAACAATCATCTGGTTCACTGAAAATCTTTTTTATTCTTTCTCTAAATTGCCGAAGCCTTTCATCCCCTTTGAATTTACATATGTATTCTTTAATTGTTTCTTCTAGCATTTCTTTCTCACTCAAAATGCTATCTATCTTATATTCTAGCATCTGATACACTTCCTGTGATTGAATTTCAAATTTAAGATCATATTAGTTATGCATCATCAACAGTGATATTATTGTTTTCTTTTTTTTTATATATATTTTACTGTATTATCACAAGTGATATCTTGCATAATTTATTTTATCACTTGTGATAGGACATAACAAATAACTTAATTTTTTTTTATACTGACCTGCTTTTGAATATCTTCTTCGTTTTTATTCATGTCTCCTATAATTTCCACCATTCCAAAGTACTTGTTGAAATCAATTTCCAGAATCTCCCTACTTTTTAACAGACTTGTGTTCCAACTTTTTAGAGTTGGTATTCTTCTCGGCACATTCATTTGATCAAACTTTGTGTAATGTAAATATGCAAGCTGTTTCATCAACAATTTTATCAGTTCAATGAATGTATATTTTTATAACATTTTATGTTAGGAAGAAAAATTAATTTAAAATTTATTACTTACCATCAAGAATGTAACTGGGCCGTAATACTCAACCTCTGTCCTATTATTCTTTCTTGAAGACCAATCATGTTTTGTTGAGCTTGCACAATCAAAAATATATCTGCACCAGTCTATATCTTTCACGTTATCTCCTTCAAACACGTTTTCCAACACCGTTTTTGTGACAACAGAGCTTTTATCGCATCCTCCCAATGTATTTGCAATAAGCATTAAAATGTTCATTCTGAACATGAAATCTGTGTTTGTTGTTTTTGTTATCTCCTTTGATATGGCATTTGTTGTCAAACTGTTTTCGTGTTTGAATTGATCTTTCCATTCTTCAATAAATTTATCGTTGTATTGTCTTTGGCCTTCAACTCTTTCTAGCGTCCTTGATCCATTTGGTAGTCTGAGAACTTCATGCACAGTTTGTGGAGATATTTTTAAATTCCCTGTTGGAAGTCTAAGGTTCATTGATTCTGTGTCAAGGCTGTCTACCACAAAGAAGGCAAGCTTTGTCGGTATTTCATTTATTGGGAATTCTATCAAGTCTCCAAAACCCATTTGTGTTATAACCTTCTTTCTTTCTACACTTAACCCACGCATTGCCTCAAAAAGTGGCTTAACTGATGCCCTTCCCTTGACTATTGTGTACACCTTTTGTTTCTTTTTTGAATCTTTTTCAATCTCTTCGTTTACATCATCTTCCATTTCACCAATTTTTCTTTTTCCTTTTCCTTTTTCTCTTTCACGATTATCTTCTTTATTATCATTTTTTGCAGCAGTTTCTTTTTCAGATTTTTCTGTTTTTTCAGGATTTTCTTTTTCAGCCTGTTTCATTTCTGTGTAATTTTCTTTTTCAGCTTCTTTTGCATCCTGTAGTAAAAATAAAATAATAAAATAAATTTTTTTGTTATTTATCACTTGTGATATTTTAGCATTTATCACTTGTGATTTAGCATTCACATAACTATCGCAAAACACTTTTTCATATACCTGTTCTGTAGCTTTTTCCGATGCTTCTTTTTCTTGCTCAGGCTTTAATTTTGTTGCTTCTTCCTTCATCATCTTCTTTTTTTCCTCCAACCCTTTTTCTTTTTCTTCCATTTCTTGATGCAAATCTCTAAAACATTTTTTCTTACTTGCTAATTGTTTTCTTCTTTTTGGTTTTTGTTCATCTGTATAATAGCAAATCCAGTTATACATTGTTTGCCAATTTCACAGTCATTGAATCTTCAAATTAACCAAATTTGGGTAGACGTTTTTAACAACCAAACTACCTTTTCGTTTCTTTTTCTACATGTTAACAACCAAATCACCTTGTTTTATAATGAGCCCAAAAAAAGTTTCAACGATCCCAAAACAGTCACATTTATGTCCCTTAGTTTACAAGTTCACTTAAAGTAGTTACAACTTCAAAATGTATAAACTAAGTTCTTTTCAGTATGCATTTTGAATGAAGGTGTAAGCCCAAAACAGTTAGCTGAGCTTCAATCAAACTACAATCAAACTTCAATGTGCCTCAATTTATAAATATCCCAAAACTACAACTATCTTAGTTTCTACAGCTGTAAACATCTAACAATCAATGACATGAGCTGTCACTATTGTAACTTCTAATTCAATAGCATAAAATTTTGTCTTCAACATATTTTTTTAAATCACAGAAGATAAATTGGTATATTACATATATCTTGAACAATCATTTCATTCTTTTTTTTTAAATATATTCTGTAATTTATTATTGTTTCAAGACATCTTAAAATAAGCAAAACATATATAAAATATGCATATAAATCTCAAATAAAATACGCATACAGTAAATAAAATTCAATTAATTTTTAAATAATATCGAAATGAGTGTCGTACCGTTATCCATATTTTCAACAGATTGTTTTCCCTTTTCTTGTTGAGGTTGCGATTCCTTCATTTTTATGTATTTTTGATTTTGGTTCAACGGTTCGTCGTTTATTTTTTGAAGGATTTGATTCTTGGTGTGTGTTTTTTTTATTTGTGTGTGTGTTTTTCCAGATCTGGGTTTTATTTTATTGAACTTTACATTTTCAGTCCATATATTTTTACTTTATGTAAACTTTTTTGCTTTTTTTAATTTATATCACTTGTGATAAACAATTAAATACATTTTTTGAAAAGTTTGTATATACGAGTCAACTGAAAATTTTCACAGCAAGGACATACAAGCTCACATCTCAAAATACATTTTGGAAGTAATTAATCCTTACTTGTTTTTTGCTTTTTCTTTTTTTGTTAGATGACATTTCATAACAGGTTATATAATAAACTTTTAGTTATATCACTGGTGATATGTTCTAATATCACAAGTGATACATTTAAAAAAAAAAAGAGAGAAAAAGAAAATTTTGTTGGTAGGCTAGTTTTGTGGTGACTCAAGATCTAAATTTTGTAGGTAGGCTAGTTTTTGTTTACCAGTTTTAATATGTTTTTCACAGAGTATGTCATTGCAAAAATAATCAATCTCTTTATTTGATATACACGTTAAGGACAGTGCGTCTTGGCAGTCATCTTATCATTTACCAAAGTATCATTTACAAAAATTCATCATAATCCTAAATTTACTGATCTTTTGTTCACCAATTCAATTTATTTAAACTAAAGGTAACTGAGTAGCGAAATCTTCTATGAATTATCCAACAGTATAAATATATATAGTGATAGATACATGCATATGTCAGCAGAAGAACATAAGCAATGTTATATTCATATTACCCAAAAGTGTTTACTTCCATCTAAAATCAAGAACAAAGCGTAAAATACATCTAAAATCATACGTCTGCATTTCCAACAAAAAGATGCAAATTTCAGAGCAAAATGTAGTACAATCTCCGGCACCAGGGAATGTGATTCAGGTACCTAATAGATCCACCCATCTACTTAGGTATTTCCCAAACTTGGACACTGTCCGTCACATTTCGTGGCCCGGCAGTCCTACTTGCATCTAAAATGCAGAACAAAATGTAAAATGCAACTAAAATATGCAAAATCCAAAACAAAATGTAGTTCAATCTCCGGCACCAGGGAATGTAATTCAGGTACCTAATAGATCCACCCATCTACTTAGGTATTTCCCAAACTTGGACATTGTCCGTCACATTCCGTGGCCCAGCAGCCCTACTATTGTTTTTTGCATATCAGATTCTTAAACCTACTTTAATCCATCTACGTTGTTTAGAAATATAAATACTAAAAACAGAAATGTAAATTGTTTTGTAATAGCATTAAATAGATTTAATGCTTGTTTTCTTCAGCTATCTTCTTCCTGATAGCGTCTTCAACCACCTTTTGAATCTTCTTCTCATCATAGTTGTGTTTTTCAGCAAACTTGATTGCATATTCTGACATGAGTTCACTCTTTTGATTCACTTCATGTAACAGTATCTTAGCTGCATACCTCATCCTCATTCTTGTCATTTGTTCAGCATATCTGTGATTCCTTTCATCAATGATGTTTGGCTTCCAACTTGGTCCTGCTTCACCTTCAAATGTTTCCATATGCATCATCATGTATAAGCCACAATCAATCTTGTTATCCTTTGTCCTCCATTTCATCTTTAACACAGTTGTTGGCTTCTCTTTCAACATCGTATTGAGGATTGGGTGTGAAGCCTTGATCAGGTAATTTACAAGAATTGCTTTCTGCATATTAACAAAATATTACTTGCTACAATTTATCTCTAGTGATATAAGTATTTTAAACAGAGTTCGGTTCAGACATTGCTTACCACAAAATCGAAGTTGGGTTTGTATTTATCCTTGTAGGGCACATCTGAAATGCTGTTGTCCAGTATTACAGCGCTGCCCTTCTCCAGATTGAAAACTATGACATAGTAATGGTCGTGAGCAATTATCGGAAAGAAGACAAGTTTTACATCTTTCAATTTCCGTTTTGCTTCTTCCTCAGTCATGAGTTTTTTCATGAGTATTTCAAAATTGTCACACTGCTTTTTTTCATCTTTTACTTTCTTTAGAATCTCTGGCAGCTGTATGATAACAATAGATTCAAGATAATTTAAAATACATGTTATATAATTTTGAAACGCATGGATATATTATTGCATTTTTTTGGAAGTTTTTATATCTTACCACTGCATCTGTTGGAAAGTAGTATCTTGTCTTCATTTTTCCAACTTTGTTTTTTCTCTCTTCATGATTCAATACCGAAGTGAATGCATCGATCACCTGACTTTCTATTAGCAAGCCCGGGGCAATTGATTGCATTACTATTCTTGGTAATGGTGTGCTCTTGCCATCATTGAACACCTCTTCTCTGTTTTTTAATATCACAGTTGATAAATTTTAAGTTCTTAAATATAGCATATCACTTGTGATAAATAACATAACCTTAATACTAACAGCAAATTTAAATCTTACATGATATCTCCTTCCATCGAAAATAAGCTGTTAGCTAGCATTGTTTCAGACTCTGTTAACGGTTCCATCGTGTCTGCCTTCTTGTTCATATAAGGTGATTTCAAGTACACTGATGGTTTAGCAATCCTTTTTCCTTCCCTCTTTTCATTTTCTTTGTTGCTTTGTTCAGCAACATCTTTCTGAGTCCTGAATGCCTTGTGTTGAATTTCTGGGCTTTGAAATTCTGCAACTTTAGCCCTTTCTTCTTCTTCTTGTGCAACTTTGGCTGCAGCGTCTTTTTCAGCCTGTTTTTTTAAGTATCTAATAAGGTTTAGATATGAAAAAGTTCTGCATGGTGTTTTGTTTAAGTTTATATGTCTAACGAGCTTTATTTTTGTTTCGGCTTATGTTACAGAAGCTGCTTATTTTTGTTTTATTTTTGAGTCATATAAGCCTATAATTCTGAAAATAAGACAAGAAATGAGTGATACTATAATTGTCTTAAAATATCAGTGGTGATACTATACATTATTTGAAATTATTTGAAATATCACTGGTGATATTTTAAGACAATTTTCAAACCCATTCATGTGAAGAAAAACTATGCAATGCATAAGAATGAATTGGGATTTATGCAAATCAGAAGAAAGCATACATTCACCATTCATTCTTAAAGTTTGGAGTTCCCTATTTCTAAACTATGCAATACTAGTTATTACAAACCATAGATCATAAGCTTTTTCGCAAAAGCATGCACGTGAACAAAAAGCATGCAAATGCGTAGGAATGAATGGGTACTAATAGTAGTTCAACTAGAAGTGACTGAAAATGGCTCTTCATCAAAGGCACCAAGATACATCGCCTTTTCTTGCCTATTTTAAGCAGAGCAACTATCTAACCTTTTCTCTTCTTTTCTTAGCAAGTTCTTTTGAAGCTTCTTTTCTTTTCTTTTCTGCTTCTTTCAGTTTTGTAGCCTCTTCTTTGGCAGCTTGTTTTGCTGCAGCTTCTTTTTCAACCTGCATTAATGAAAAATTAACGAATAAATAAATTAAAAAAAAAACTATCGTATTGTATGACTTTGTTATATTTAGAATTTATCACTTGTGATATTACCTTTTCGGCTTCTTCTTTCTTCTGAGCTGCTTCTTTTTCAGCTTCTTTTTCAGCTGCTTCCTTTTCAGCCTGTTTTTTAGCCTCTTCTTGTTTTTGGATTGCAGCTTCTTTTTCGGCTGCTTGTTTTGCTGCAGCTTCTTTTGCAGCCTGCATTAATAAAAAATTAAAGAATAAATAAATAAATAAATAAAACTAAAAAAAGTGTTGTATTGTATGACTTTGTTATATTTAGAGTTTATCACTTGTGATATTACCTTTTCCGCTTCTTCTATCTTCTTCTTTTCAGATTCTGTCTTTTTCTCAGCTGCTTTTTTCTGAGCTTCTTTTTCGGCTGCTTCTTTCTCAGCCTGCTTCTTTTTTGCAATTGCTTCTTCTTCAGCCTGTATTTTTTACCATTTTCTTATGTAAAAATTTATCACTTGTGATTTTGTATACAGATAAATACTGTAGATTATAATTATCTAACCTGTTGTTTATCTGTTTCTGCAGGAGTCTCTTTTGTGGTTTTTTCTTTATCGTTGTTTCCTTCTTCTCCATTTCCTCCTTCGATATCATCATCATCCTCATTACTGAGGAAGAAAGGATCACTATCATCACTTTCATCATCACTTTCATCATCTCCTCCACCTTCAGTATTCCTGCCTTCATCATCTCCTCCATCTCTTCTGCTCGTTCCTTCTTGATTATCAATCACTCTACCATTTTCATCTATTTGAAGATTCCCCTGGAATTGTGTGTTGTATTTTTCTACATATAACCTTATTGTTTCATCTCCCGGGTATATCTCCATGCTTACCCTTATAAAATTTTCTAACTCTTTCTTCTCATTCAATACTCTTTCAAACTTTTCTTCGACAGCTTCATATAGTTGCTGTGTTTTTAATTAAATAAATCAATTATTATCTTTTTATCACTAGTGATATATTCAAAATTTTCATATTAATTACAAGTATTTACCTCTTTCTGTTTCCTGATATCTCCTTCTTCACTCTCATCCTCTTCCTCAATTACCATGACATGACCAAACCCTCCGATCTCCATCTCCATGTCTTGCCTTTTCTCAATCAGCTTTGTGTTCCAATTTCTGATGGCTGGCCATTTTCTTGACACATACATTAGATCGAACTTTGTGAAATGCAAGTAGATAAGCTGTTTTCAAGAAAAAAAAACAATCATTAAAACGTTTACTTATTAAAAGAAGTGGTAGATTAATCTTTTTTAGTATCCCAAGTGATATTGTACATGGCATCTATTTTTTAAAAAACAACTTGTAATATCACTGGTGATAGAATACATTTTATATGTCATTAAGTTAAAGTATCACTTGTGATACCCTACATCATATTTGTTTTAAAGATAACCTTTGACTTACCGTGAATGCTGCATGAGGTCCATAGTACCAATTTTCCATTGTTGAGTCATCCCAGCCTTCCTTGCTTAATTTCATACAGTTCCAAATGTATGTGCACCAGTCAATTGTCGGTATTTCCTCTGGTGTCTTCAGAAATTGGAGGACGTGATACTTCAGCATCGAACTGTTATAGCAGGTTCCCAGACAGTTTGCAAACAGCATTAGGAAATTCATCTGGAAGGTGAAGTCTGTTTCTTCAGTACTCTGAATCACCTTTGATAATGCTGTTGTTGTTATCCTTTTTCTTTCTGGGAATTGTGCCATAAATTGTTTCACAAACACGTCATCGGAATCCCTTTCTGGTCCTGAGCAAAGTGTTCTCGGACCCATTGGTATCCCTAGAACTTCCCTAATCGTTTTCGGTTTGATTTTTATGACACCCTCATTTGGCAAGTTTATTTGCATCTTTTCCATATCCATATGTGTCAATATGAAGTAGGGCAGCTTTCCAGGGATTTTTTGCAACGGGAAATCAATCATTGTTCCAAATCCCATTGCCATGACCATTTTCCTTCTTTCTGGGCTCAGCGAATGTGTTGCATCGTAAAACGGTTGGACAGTCGTTTTAGCTCTCAACGACTTGAATGGAATGACATGTTCTTCTTCTTCTTCCTCATCTTCCACCTCCATTTTTCCTTGCCTTTCTTCGTCTGTTCTTTCTTCTTCTTTGCTTCTTCCTTCTTCCTTTGTTCTTTCTTTTTGTTTCTTTTCTTCTTTCTTCTTCTTCTTCTTCGTTTCTTTCATTTTTTTTTGATTTGTTGCCTTTCCTTCCTTTTTCTTTTCTTCTTCTTCCTTCTTTTTCTTTGTTTCTTCCTTCTTTTTCTTTCTTGCATCTTCAGCTTTTTCTTCCCCTCTCTTTCTCTTTCCTTTTTGTTCATGCTTTTGTTTTTCGGTTTGTTGTTTTTTTGATGCTGATCTTGTTACAGCAACTGGTGAATCTGTTGCTTGTTCTTTTCTTTTCTTTGTTTGCTTGGGTTTCAACTTTGGTTTTGCTTCTTTGGGTATGACTGTTTCTTGGGGTGTCGCTTCGGGTGTTGTTTTGGTTGTTTTTTCTGGTGTTGGTTCAGATGGTGTCGCTTCGGGTGTTTTTGGTGGGGCTGTTGGTGGTGTTGGTGTGGTTTCTATGATTGCTAGAGTTGTTATTGGTGTGTTTTCTAGTGATGTCATTTCGGGTGATGCTTGATTTAATGGTGTGACAAGCCTTGATCGTGTAATGGTTGTTATCTGATTTGTGGGTTGTTTTCTGGGGTGAGGGTGTAGATGTTTGCTGTTGTGTTTCTTGTTGTGGTAGTGTTGTTTGTGGTGTTGGTGTTTCTGTTGTTGGTGGTTGTTTTTTTCTTGATATGGTGCTTTTTTGAATTGGAGTTTGTTTCTTGCTTCTTTTCTTTTTCATTTCTTTTAGACTTGTATTCAAATCTGCACAAAAGAAATCCCAAGTAAGTTTTCATGAATATTTATTGCTGATAAATATAAACTCTGAATGTTTATGCGTCATACAATTTTATAACATTCTACTGCAAGTATGTCATATCAATTTGTATCACAGGTGATATAACACATAAGCTAAATGTCAAAACAAGTATGCCGCATACATACAGGGTTTATCATAGTTGATATTTTTCTATAGGAGACATGCTTATATGTTGGAATTTACCTTTTTCCTTTTGAATCTCTGGAGATACGCTCAAAAATTTGCTTATCGACAAAACTGCATTTACAAATTTTTTTTTAGAAACAAACAGAATGTCTACAATTTTTATGTTTAAAGTTTTATTTAGCAGACAAAAACTGACCGTTTAAAGCTTGTATTGTCTCCAGATGCTTGTAAATATCATCTTCTACATTTTTTTCAAAATCAAAATTTTAATGTCTTATGTTATGTAAAACAAAAAGACACTATAAATTCTAATCAAAAATGTATTTGAAATATAGCTATTTCACGTATAACGGCTTATCATCACAGTTGTTATACTATCAAAAATAAAAAAAAATAAAATAAATAAATAAAAAAAATCACTATATCTGTTTCTATCACTGGTGATATACCATTAAATATACAAGTTATCTGTGTCTGCTCTTCATCGTCATCAGTACCATCAGTACCTCTACCACTACTAGTAACTCTACGACTACGAAAAGTGATAACTAAACCACCACCTCTACCACAAAAAACACTAAAAATGTATCAGTTATCGCGCTACATGATCTCTAATCGTGTGACAAGTAATCAATTTTCGCTACATCTGTTTTTATCACTAGTGATATACCATAAAATATTTCTGTCACACTCAAAAACGCATCATAAGTTACATCAAAATTATACTCGTAACAAGCTAAAAACATATGCATTATCACGAAGAACGCTAAAAGTCAAATCGACGTTCGCTACCACTATTACTATCACTACCACTATACTGAAGCATCACCACCACCACTACCACTACCACCACCACCACTACCACTACCACCACTACCACTACCACCACCACTACCAGTATCAAAACTAAACCACTAAGACTACCAAATCACTACCACATCTACCACAACTGTTTTACAGTATGACACCTAAAAACACCTAAAAACATCTAATATCAGCAAAATCTTCATAAATTTCTTCTTCTTTTACAGTATGACAGCAAAATCTCAAATAAATACATAATCATCAATTGCATGTCATTAATACAGCAAATAACATATAAATAATTAGTTTGAAGCTTCGTACCTTCGTTTTCGGAGTTGGTAGGTTTGTTTTGATCCATTTTTTTTTGTGCTTTTTCTTTTTCAGGTGAAGATTGATGTGTTTTGGTGTTTTTTTTTGATTTTGACGGTTAATTGTTTGTTGATTTTGATAGTTAGGGTTTGTTTTTAGTGAGAGACTTTAGAGAGAGAAAGGGACGTTTTGTTTTGTTGATGACAATGAAATGCGTGTGTTGTTTTTGTGTGGTTGGGGAAGTTTCACGTTTTGGCAATAATAGTCCCTCCGTGTTTTTTATCATTAAAAAATGTTTTTTGATCCAACGGCTGATACTTGTCCCTTGGTAAGTAGGGGATTGTTGGTTTCTAAAATAAAGTCCCTCTTGGGTTACGTATTACTTGGTTTTGTCAGGTATGTGTGGACATTTTCATCCTCGAGTAGTTTATGTTTTCATACACCTAGATTTTAGTTTAAGTTCTAGACACCCTAAATCATTTAAGGCCACTGGCATCCTGTAACCAAAAACTTGCAAATTGCTCACGATCTGCAATTGGTACTACCAATTCGAACAATGTCCTCAAGTACGATTTCCAGGCCATGTAGGCTTACATGCGAGACTCGTTCTTTGAGCACTATTTATCATCTACAAGGGGTTAAATTCGTGAGATCACTTCTTTAAACCCCGTTTATTACATATTAACTCCCAGATAATTTAGCTGTTGGTTGACACTACCAATTGAAACTTGGTAGTACTTATGGTAGAGGCTGTTTTGTTTTGGTTTGTGAGGGACAGAATGTATGAGACACACAACACTTGTATTCTTATTACTTGACTTGATAATCAACTTACATACCCAATACATATTTATAGTACCCACACAACTTCTTGAAGATACTAAAACATAACTGGCACAAAAACACAACTGTTATAACTTATAAACTGTACTGCTAAAACATAACTACTTATTAGAGCTGCAAATTTAAAATTCAAACACCACCAACTGTGACTTTACTTTCAAGCTGCTACATTAACTTGTGACTTGAGTTTATCCTTAACACGGATTATATATTATCATCATTCATACTATGATTCACAGACGTTACATTTTGTGCAGAACTTGATCTTCAAAATGTTTCACGTTTCCTCTCGGGTTCCCTTCAAATCGCCCAATCTTAAAACACTTAATCTCTTCATCCAGTTCCACAGCAGCCGCCTTCCCACCAACGACCAAATCCACCAAAATCCTCCCAACAACAGGAGCCATCTTAAACCCGTGGCCTGAAAACCCACCAGCAACCACAACATCCTCACTAAACCCACCTCCCAAGAAATCAATCACATAATCCTTATCCGGTGTCATCGAATACAAGCACGACTGACTCATCACCGGTTCATCCTCCCATTTAACCCGATCACCAAACGTCAACTTAAGCCACTCCTTCAAATGCTCAACAACCATCTCAGCAGGCCTCCATGTCCTACTATCCGGATCACATTCTCTCCCACTTTGAACCACCACTTTAATCAAATCAGGAAACTCCAAAGCAGGCGTCCCATAAATAAACGGCTCACCATAGCTAGCAAACGTCGGAAAACCGTTCCCAATAGCGAAACCCTCCTCACAGCCCTCTTTTATCCTCCAGTAAAAAATAGTAATTTCAATTGCTTGTATAGGCAAATTCACCACTCCTTTACTCACATTTCTAACCAACTTACTAACCCAAGCACCCGCAGTAACAACACATTTCTTTCCATAAAACATCTCCCCCAAGCTACTCCTCACCACCACACCACCTTTCTCCTCATCAACCACCACGTCAGCAATCTCCGTCTTGTCCTTCACAACCACCCCATACTTAACCGCTAACGTCTGGAACATAGCAACAGCCTTAGTAGCCTTAAGCACACCTCCATCACTCACAAGTGCGATCCAACCCTCAGCCATTGTAACCTTACCACCAAACTTAACATACACCTCCTTACTATCCATAACTTTATGACCAATCCCTTGCTTCTCGCAGTTCCTGATCATGGCCAACAATGAAGTATTATCAGATGGGCCTAAGTCTAGTTGTTCTGTCTTGAAATAAACATTATATCCAGCATCAAGTTCAGCTTCACGCCATAGTTTCTCGGATTCTATAACCATAGGAGGATAGTATGCTTTAGAATAAGTTGCACGTATAGTTCTGGATTCGCCATGCGAGGATCCCCTATAGTGGAGCAAGTCAAATTGTTCAAGCAACAGAGTTTTTAGACCTCGTTTTGCTGCATGATATGCAGTTGAGCTGCCCATAACACCTGCACCTACGATGATCAAATCAAACTGAGGTAAATTTGACATGTTTTTTTAGTTGGTTTTTGCTTAGGAAAAATATGAGCTAGATAAAAACTTTTTTTTGCTTTGTTTTTGTTAGGTGTGGTATATATAGTAAAGGTCATGCGATGGCTGTAAAGAAAGGCGGCATGGACTAGGTTAGTATGAATTATTAACGGTTGTTGTGTTGGACTAGCGTCAAGTGAATATAAGGTGCGCTAGCATGGAATAGGTTAGTATGAATGTGCTAACATGCGCATATTATGTGGACAAGTGGTTTTGTTTTTTAGTGGAAAATATAGGTATAGTGAGGAAGCAATCTTCTGGGTCACACGGAGTGTCATATCACTATAATATATCTCTTTTTATAACTCTTTTTATCACAACTAACCATAACTTACTTATTTATATCACATCACTTTCTATTTTTTATTCAATTTTTCAAATAACTTATAATTCATAAATTAAAAATATAATACAACATATTAAATGCATACAAAACGTAAAATAAAGATACGAAAAACAAAAAACGATATGAAAAAAAGCATACAACACTGTTAAACATTTCATTTGTGAACCTCCCATTCGGGGTGGTTTCTCAAAACCTCCCACCCGTGAATATATTGGAATCTTCTCCCATCAAAGAGTTGTTCAAAATGGTCTTTGCAGATAGCACGATATGATCACTGTCATTTTTCTCGTTTGTACGTTGTAAATATTTGTAAATAGCGTTGAATTTTTGACACTCACTGTTAAGTCTTGTCCATTTACACGTGATCATATTTTTGGTACGATAATCACCGTCAGACTGACTATTGAACATGTCCACAACGTGGTTGCAAAAAGACTCATTGGAATGGTCATTTCCGATGTCTTGTGAAACTCCGACCCAAACTTCTGCTAGCAACTTTTCTTCTTACTTTAACCAACGAGTATTCATTTCCGATGTTTGGAATTTGAAACAAAATTTTAAAAGGGTTAGATTCAAAATACAAAATACAGAATACAAATTCAAAATTTAAATTATAGTTCAGAATAAATTCAAATTAAAGGTTCAATTACGAGCGAGATAATTCAAAATTGAAATTCAAATTCAGGTTCAATTTCAAAAATTTCTCTATATATACCCACACTCTGCTCCCAACATTTTCAACTCACACACACTGCTCCTAACCATTGCAACTCACAATGTCTCAAAAAACTTCTCCCAACAATTTCTCAATGAAAACAACTTCTCCCAACAATTTCCTAAAGAAAACAACTCCTCCCAACAATTTCCCAACAAAACCAACTTCTCCCAACAATTTCCCAAAAACACGGTTAAAAAACAGGAACAAAATCCGTTTTAACATACAGAGGAATAGCAATGACTATTACTCCAAGATGAAGAAGCACTAAGAGAGATGGAAAAAAACAAGCTCGGGAAGAAGCTGCTCGTAGGGAGCAAGCAGCAAGGGAGGAACAAGAATGTCGGGATGACTTGTTCAAATATTTTAAATGAGAGTGGGAGGAGAGCATGTTTGCAAACTGGTCTCCTTATTACGATGGTTATGACTCCAACAACTCTAAAACTTGAGGTCACGTGGATTAACTTTACGTGTTATAATCTATGTGTTTTATTTTATGTATCGCGGTTTAATTTTCTTTGCAAGGTAGTACTCTGCTTTCTTTCTGTAATATATAAAGTTCGCCTTCCACTTTGGTTCTTCGTACTCGAAAATAAGTTTCCATTCATTTAACTAAAAATAAACATTACAATACCAAAATTAAAAAAACACTACAAGTTTTTTGTTTATTCAAGCAAAAGGGAAAAAAAAGAAAGAAAAGTAAAATTTATAAACGTTTAATATACATTTGGGACCCACTTGTCAGTGGGTTTGCTTCGCCATCGAAGTGAGGGAGCTTGCATTTGGCGAGAAGTGGTGAGCCACGCTGGTGTGGTGGCGAGATGTGGCAGGCTTGCCATGTCACCACCCCCTAGTGCTCTTAGAAGATGAATTTGGCAATGTTTGATAATATCATGACGAGGAACGACGAAAACATTACAATATTTAATATCTTCGAAACGAAACATGAGGGGGTAAAACTATTGGATGTATATATGAGACGTTACTCTCATTAAAAAAAAGATTTTGACAAAGTATGAACAACACTTTTCTAATAGAAGAACAAATGTCACTTAAAAAAAGATTTACTTAAAAACAAATACTTTATTTTCTTTGTAACTCACTCGTACATTGTTCACTACAATTAAACTATCCTATATAGGCAAACATTGAAGTTGGTCAAATATTGTAGGTTCTTGTTGCCCTAGATTAATCTCATAATCTTCACATGTGGAGAAAACAAACTTGTCTTTTCTTGTACAAAACAACATGTTGTTTTAATATTACCCAACTACTCTTTTTATCAACTTCAAATAGTTGGGGTTTTTTTTTTTTTTGGTGGGGAACACATTATTTTACATTCTCCACGTAAGTGTTTTGGCTGAACTCTCAACTTTTGTCTGAGTTTGTGGAAGTGCTTTTGTGAAAATGTCTTGCTAGCTGATCATCTTTTTTCCACAAAATTCAAGTTGCACATCTCCGTCTTCAATTGCTTCTCTGATAAAATGATGTTTCAAAGTGATATGTTTTGTGCGGCTATAATGAACTAGGTTCTTTGCGAATTCTATTGCTGATATGCAAGGACGAAATTTGAGCGGTTTTATTTTTTTTGGGGGGGGGCAAAATCATTGTAAGTTTGAGATGAAAATTATAATGTACAAAAAAGAAAGACAAGAAATAGACGATAACTCATAAAATAGTTTAGTTCCAAAAATCGACACATTAAAATATAGTTAAAAGATGCAAAAGATAAAAATGACATTGTAAACAAAGTTACAGCTCGGAGCGACGACCTTTAAGGCTTTTAAATTCTTCAATAACGGATTCGGGTTTGATTTCTTCAACAATTTTTTTACAATGTAAACAACCAAGGTAATCTGCTAGAAAGTCATCTAACATCTTATTGCCATGTCTATTCTTGCACAGTTTCATTGCTAAAAATGCCCGCTCGGTTGTTGCAGTGGAAACCGGAAGTTTCAAGATAAGTCGAATCAACCTATCAAACAAATAATATGTTTGCCGATTCTGAATTTTCACTAGATATCTTTATAGTTCAGAAATAGTAGAAGCCTTTTTTAGCTTCTTGTTGTCTTGCATATCAATGCTAAAAATCACCAACTCGCCTTTGAACCGATATATCTCTTGTTGAGTCAAATCTGCAGGATAATATTTCTTAACAAGATGACAAATCTCACTAATTTTAGGAATTGGAGCAGAGCTAGAAGTTAACAACCCCGTGGCCTCGTCATTGAATCTAGTGTTCAGTTCACGTAAGTGCTTAACTAATATGCAAAGAAATATATCTACTCGATATAGATGCTCATAACTAACATGATTATCCTGTTGACGAGGGCGATATCAAGTAGAGTTATATGGAGCTTCCATATCAGGCATATCTATCTGATGCTCGCACAAAACTGAATTACCTGTTGAAAAATTAAGTCCCAACCATTATTTCTAAAGTCACGGAGACTTTTATTTGTTGCTGAGATGAGCTTCATGATATCATTACCAATATCTTGCTTCTTATTTTGCAAATCTTGATTTAGGATATATGTCCCCCCCCCCCCCCAAAAAAAACAAAAACACTTCCTTCATCAAGTTTAATATAAAAATAAACTCAAATGACTTCAAATTAGTATAAGCTGCATGAGCATCACCACGTTGAGAAGCACAAGATCCATCTTCAATTATACTCTCAAGAATTAAATAAGTAGGATTATACATCAGAAACAAAACTGCAAAATGAATTGAAATGTGATCCCCAACGTGTATCACCGGCGCGTCTTAAGGTTCCAATTTGATTTGCACCTGTACCTGTTTTCATTTCAGCTAGTTCCATATGTTCAATCTCAACAGATTTAGCCTTTTGTAACTCATCATGGCACTTACTAGAGGCACAAATGACTTTAACAACAAAAGTCAACTTTGTAAAAAATTGATGAACCGGTATAACTTCCCTTGAGGCAGCAACTAACATAAGTTGTAATCTATGAGCAAAGCAGTGAACATAGTACGAATATGGACAATCCTTCTCAATAAGTACTTGTAAACCATTCCATTCCCCTCTCATGTTACTTGCCCCATCATAACCTTGGCCATGAATTATACTGATATAAAATTCATAATTCAAAAGTTGTTCCCATAAAATTCCTTTCAAGGTTACAGCCATAGTATCATAAACATGTACGTGATCTAAAAACCTTTCTCTTACGAATTCACCTTTATCAATGAACCTTAAGAAAATGGCAATTTGCTCCTCTATTGACTCATCCCGTGTTGGCCAGGCTTACTACCAACACGTTTTGATTGATACAAGTGATTGTATATGGTCATTGAAATCAGTGTTTGTGTATGAATGTAATGTAACAGTAAAATGAAGTAAAATATTGGACAGAAATAATGCAACAAAGTAAACTTATATTGATAGTGAATTGTTATTTTGTGTTTACAACAAAAGACCTATTTATATCTTACCAAACGACACCAACATCCAAATGACAGTTATATGTAATCATTGTGTCATTTGGGATATAACTACCAACAAACATAACTGCCTAAAATTAACTGTTTCTTGTAATGGGTCATTTGGGTTGACATCTGACCCATATACATGGTTTGACCCATACAATAATTAAAACTAGCATATTGTCTTTAAACATAGAATCAGTAATAATTATATACTATACTATATTTTGATCTTAACATAATTACAGGGCAACATCTCCCTCTTATTTATTTAAGATGAAATGTTCTTGAGTGAGACTTGCTTCCATTTTTCTTCAAACAATGATCTCATAATCACTGCTGTCTTGACTGCTTGTGCCATGGGCTGCATCTTCTTCTTCATTGCCATACATTCTAACACCATAGTTGTTCATCTCTTCTCCTTGTGATCCATCTTCTACTGCACCATTCTTCCATCCTTGTGGGACCTTCTCTTCTGCATATCTACTGCACTCTCTCACTTCTCTTGTCTTCTCAACACTGGGCATTCTTGCAGTCTCATGGCAAACACTTATAAGATCTATGAACTTTCTGTAACAAGCCTTTATGGCTTCATCATCTTCAACTGTCAATCCTTGTATGCTTGCAATGTCTTTCCATTTGTCACTCAAAGTGACTGCCACATAGCCACCAAATCCATCTACTATCTTGTGCAAACTCAGCAAATCTATCTCTTTTCCTTGAATAACAGGTGGTATCATGTCTAGTGTATCATAGTTAAGATGCACTAAGTAGAAACACTTCACCAATTCTAAAAACTTTCCACTGAAGACCCCCAATTGTTGTATACAAGACTGTTTTTCTTGAGTAAGTTCATAAAAGATAAAAATCTATTGAACGAATTTACCTTGAGGGAATATAAGGTCCCATTCCAACTTATATAGTCATTGTCCACATAGTCTTGGGTGTCCTCCTTGTTCCAGTTTAGTTCTTCTAGTCCTTTAACCAATAAGAATTCATCCTTTGGGTCCAAAGACTCAAAGTAATCTTCTAAATACTTGTTATGCTCTCTGATTGGACTCCAATTTTCTCCGTTGTTGCCTTTTTCTTGTTCTTTATCTATCTCCACAGTCTTCTCATCAAACATGCCTTTTAATGTGCACATGTTATTTTCAATCTTCAACACATAACCTTGTTCTTCCAAAAGATCATAACTTAGTATATTCAAAGACACCTCAGGGGTGTATTGAACATTTTGTATAGTTATCTCTCCATCTTTTGTGTTGACCACAACATCATCCACTCCATAAGAAAATATAAATTTTTTCTCTTTTTCTTCTTTGCAGATCATTTTGAACTTGTATTCAATTCTTTTGAATTGAACTCTGCTTGGGCATAGATGATACTTGTAACTACTGCTAACAAACCATACTTCATTCCATGACTTGTCCCTTGATCCTTCAATCATGTAGTCTGGTTCTACATGAACTTTTTCTGGAAATTGTGCCTCTCCTTCAAGCACTTGCTTATCTGTTATTGCTTCCTGTTGTGATTCAATCACTGCAATCCTTTTTCTACTTTCACATGCCTAGTATGCATGTCCTCTCTCTCTCTACAGATGTAGCATCTTGCTTTCTTCTCCTTCTCTGTCTTCTTTGCAGTCTCCACCTTTTGGTTTTGTGCCAACTGAGAAGAATTGAAGGCCTGGTTTTCCAGTACTTTCTTGACAAGCATTTATTTTCCCTTAGGAGTGATGATTTTCTCTCTTGTAGACCATTTAACAAGTCTGGTTGGGGTTTCCCTTAACAGATATCTACCAGTGTAGAATCCTTGGTCAATCTTTGGTGTTGGCCTTTCCCATGATCTTGTTTTCCCTTGGCTCTGATGCCAATGTTGGCCAGGCTTACTACCAACACGTTTTGATTGATACAAGTGATTGTATATGGTCATTGAAATCAGTGTTTGTGTATGAATGTAATGTAACAGTAAAATGAAGTAAAATATTGGACAGAAATAATGCAACAAAGTAAACTTATATTGATAGTGAATTGTTATTTTGTGTTTACAACAAAAGACCTATTTATATCTTACCAAACGACACCAACATCCAAATGACAGTTATATGTAATCATTGTGTCATTTGGGATATAACTACCAACAAACATAACTGCCTAAAATTAACTGTTTCTTGTAATGGGTCATTTGGGTTGACATCTGACCCATATACATGGTTTGACCCATACAATAATTAAAACTAGCATATTGTCTTTAAACATAGAATCAGTAATAATTATATACTATACTGTGGAAAACTAGAAGGAGGGGTTGAATAGTTTTGCCGATTTTAATTTGATTTCAAAAACTTTAGATTCGATATTATGTGAAATCGTATGGATGTTGAGAACGTATAGATCTAATGATAATGCAAGCAAATAAATAAAGTTAAGGGATAGAAAAGACACAACCGATTTATAGTGGTTCGGCTACAAGGTCACCTTCCTTGCCCTACTCCACTCCCCGAGTCACCTACTCGAGAGTTAAAGCACTATGTCAACAAACTCCTTCACTTGGCGGAGAAGCCTTCACAACGTTGCTTACACTTTTTCCGGTACAAAGCTAGATACCGAGTCCGTAGCACGGTGGACCAAACCAACACAACTATTACACAACAAATATGTGAAATATCAAATACAAGATCTTCGCTACAGAAATCTTGCGGAGTGACAAATCAATCAAGGACCCCTTGCTTGGATGACTTGTAGAATGCTCGTGATCTCGCTTTAGAGAAGGACCTATATGAGGATCACAAATAGAAAGAAAGAAGAACAACTCTCTAGATCAAGTGATCTATATGTTAGAAGAGAATGAGAGTGTATGAGAGATTTAGTAAGAAGAGGGGTGAGTTAGAATGAAGAAATGGCTCTCTATTTATAGGGAAATTTCTTCGCTGTTCCACGGATCCCTTCCACTTGGCATCCGTCTAGTGTAATCCTAGGGATCCGTGGTACGCTCCTCTTTGCCCATGGGTTTTTGGTTATGGGTCATGGGTTATGGGTTGGTCCATGGGTTTTCTTTAGATTCAATGTATCTAAGTATACATTGTATCAAGTCTTCTTTGGTATGGGTTAAGATCCATGGGTTATGGTTTTTACCCATCCTAATAAACTATTACAACAAATGCTTAATTATTACATTTTTGTATTTAAATGGCTATATGTAAATGCTTTACAAAAATAACATGTATCCTTATAATTATACTTAAGATAACATTACATTTGTTATCAACAAAACACAAAGAGATCGCAAAATATTAATAACGTTTTTACGGTTTATTTGTATTAACAATCTCTCCCCTTTTGTTGATGACAAAACATAATGTTATGATGAGTAAAACTTAAGAATAGATGTAAGTTTTGAAAGCCCCTAAGTTTTACTTCTTCTCCCCCTTTTTGTCAAAACAAAATGTTAACCCTTGGAAGAAATAAACAAACTTCTAACTCCCCTTGACGGTAGCTCCCCCTTGTTTGGGGCGTCAAGTGAAGAAAAATAAAAATCCTACAAAAGAAAGGTTAGTAACATGCTTATATAATCTTGTGGTTGCCGAGAATCAAGATTGGGAGCCAAGGTATGTAAAAAAGGCCTTGTAATAAAACAACAAATTGTAGTGGTATGTATGCCACTTACAAGCATGTAAAATAAGAACAAGACTTGTTCTTGAAAATGACTTCAAAAGAAAAATAATACTAAAAGTAGAAAGTAGTAGTAGTGATTCCTTCCATGCTTGCATAAGGTTATGGATGGAGGTTTTGATGAGTAATGGTATTGATGCGATCAAGGATGAGGTTGAGTATGAAACGCATTTCTTCCCTAACTTCTATTGCAATTTTCCTAGTGGATTGGCAATGTTCACAATGTAAATGATGTGGGTAATGAGTGCGGAAGTTTTCCGGGTTGTTTTGATTTGAGTTATGCGGAAGTTGTGGTGGAAAAATAGGAAAATATGGATCAATATTCGGAATGTTAGTAAATGGTGGTGGAAAAGTACCTAGATGTTCTTGTAATATGATGGGAGCTAATGGTGGTGATGTTTCAAGATCTTGAAAGATAGTATTTGGAGATGTGGTGGTGTTGAAAAGACTATTTCTTTTTGTTTAGGTTGGTTAGATCTTGTTGGAGTCTTAAGGAGGTCCAAAAGAGTGACTTTAGGTGGTGATGAAGTTGGTGTACTTGTTGGTGATGAGGGTGGTGCTATAATGGAAGCATCTTGTGGTGAGTTATTTGTTGAGGATGAACCATTTGAGGTTGGTTTTGCTAAACAACAAGATCGGATACTAATCCGTGCGGATATCCTAGCATTTGATTTTGGTATTTTAGATGGTGGAAGTACAAAGGTTTGGATATCATGATTGTTTGTACTAGATGATTCTCCTAAAGGGTTTGTGGATGACATGATGAAGTGTGTTTGTGAGACGGAGATGGAGTATGCAAGCATTTTGGGAGCTATATATATAGAAAAACAAAGCATTGTAATGAATGCTTGACCCAAAATGTGGATTAAAATCTAATGATTAGATATGAATTCAAGGCATGTGATCATGAGAACACAAGCATTAAAGAGCATACTCCCAAAATGAAACAAATGTGGATTTTCCATCCAAAGTGAAAAAATAGAAGTTGAAAACGCTTACGTTACACGGATCCCACGGATCCTGCCCTTGAGGGATCCGTCCAGCATTAAGGCTGGGATCCGTGGGTCTCAGGTGTTTCAGCAGCACAAAATTTTCCTTTTGGAAACATTTTTGCCTAGTGTGTGCCTATATGCAAACTATTTGGAGTTTCGGTTATCTCGACTCCTAAAAAAGAATAAAAATAAACTAGAAGTATAAAACCATCCTATTGAGATAACCCGAAAACACATATTTAGTACATGAGTACGTAATTTTATGTTATCAATGCTCCTAATTCATTGTTGCTTAAATGAATGTACCCGAAAACACATATTAGTTATGTGTCCCCTTTAGCATTCAAAAGACATGAGATGCAATGAAAACACGTTTTTTACTTTGTATTAACAATGAAAAAGCGATTTGTCCTAGACGTGAGAAATTGCTTTAGTGAAATTGATACGGGAAGGTATCATCTTTTTAGAAAAAAATGTGAAAGTAGGTTTTCTTTGAAAAAAAATAAGAAGACTATAAGTTGAAAAACTCATCTTGGGTTTTGAAAATTCCCGTATTGTTTGTGAGTTGTGTGTGAAATAGAAATCCTAGACTCAGAAAGAAGAAGGCTAGTGTTTACATACCTTGTAGAGTCAAATAAGTTACGACGTTTGTTCCATTAGACCAAGACCAAGATGAAGTAGGTTGAATTGTTCCCGCTTCAACGGTTTGGTGAGGACGTCGGCTATGTTGTCTTCGGATGCTACCTTCTCAATAGAGATGTTCCCTTTTTGAACATTGTCTCTTAGGAAGTGATGAAGAATCTCTATATGCTTTGTGCGAGAATGCAATACCGGATTCTTGCTTAAGTCGATGGCACCTTTGTTGTCACATAGGATGGCTATGTCGCTTAGATGGATGTCGTAGTCTACTAACGCTTGTTTCATCCATAGTGCTTGTTGGCATGCTTTGCCGGCGGAGACGTACTCAACTTCGGTTGTTGATATTGCAAGTGCCGTTTGTTTCTTAGAAAACCAAGATGTTAAACAACATCCCATAAAAGTACATACCCACTTGTACTTTTTCTATCAACGTAATCACCTGCATGGTCCGAATCTGCATATACAATTGTTTCTACTCTCGTGCCCTTAGGATACCATCTTTTAATATATCTAAATATCCTTTTACGGCTTCTAGGTGTGATGTTTTAGGGTCTTCTTGAAACCTAGCACATAAGCAAACACTAAACATGATATTCGGCCTACTTGCCGTGAGGTATAGAAGGCTACCTATCATGCCACGATATTTAGTATTATCTACGGATTCTCCGTCTTCATCTTTAGTGAGTTTGGTGTCGGATGACATTGGAGTCCTAATTGGTTTCGACTCTTCTAGACCAATTTCTTTAACATCTCCTTGATGTATTTAGATTGATTGAAGAAGATACCATCTTCTACTTGTTTTATTTGTAGACCAAGAAAGAAACTAAGTTCTCCCATCATACTCATCTCGAACTCGTCATGCATGATTTTAGAGAAATCATCACACATGTCTTGACAAGTGGATCCGAATATAATATCATCTACATATATTTGTACTATGATTATATGTGACTCTCTTTTCTTAGTAAAAAGTGTGTTGTCAACTAACCCCATGGTGTAGTTGTGTTTAACTAGAAATGACTTGAGTCTATCATACCAAGCTTTTGGAGCTTGTTTAAGACCATAAAGGGCTTTCTTTAATTTATACACATGTTTGGGTTTTTCAAAATCAATGAAGCCGGAGGTTGAGCTACATATACTTCTTCATTTATGAAACCATTTAGAAAAGCGCTTTTGACATCCATTTGATAAAGCTTTAGATCATTAGCACAAGCATACGCAAGAAGTATTCTTATAGACTCTAATCTAGCCACGGGGGCGTAGGTCTCATCAAAGTCTATTCCCTCTTGTTGGTTATACCCTTGAGCAACGAGTCTAGCCTTGTTCCTAGACACTACTCCGTTTGCATCTAATTTGTTTTATAAACCCATTTGGTTCCTATTATGGTTTGATTACTAGGTGGAGGGACAAGTGTCCAAACATCATTAGAAACAAATTGATTTAGTTCTTCTTGCATAGCCATTACCCAACTTTCATCTTTTATGGCTTCTTGTGTATTCTTAGGTTCTAAGGTTGAAACGAAACAAAACAAGCTACTTTGGTTTTGAACTTGAGAACTTAATGTTCATTCATTGAGTTTTCCTATGACTTTATCTACGGGGTGATCTTTGGACTCTTTAATGTTTATTATTTCATCACTTAGAGGTTCTTCTTCTTCACTTATCTTTTTCTTTATTACTATAGCTTCACTTTCTATAATCTCGTCATCGACAAGAGGTGGAGAGGGTTTGGGTGGACTTTCATCAAATTTTATATTTAATGACTCTTCTACCTTCATTGTTTCTTTGTTTAATATGACGTAAGCTTTGCTATTTTGCGAGTAACCTAAAAAGATAACTTTGGTTGATTTAGGATCAAATTTTGTAAGGTAATCTTTAGTGTTAAGAATAAAACATTTACAACCAAAGACTCTAAAGTGATTTAACGTAGGCTTTTTGCCTCTAAGTAACTCATATGGAGTTTTTCCTAAGATTGGTCTAATTAAGACTCGATTGAGTATATACGTTGAAGTATCAACGACATTACACCAAAAATTTTGGCGTATAGATTGTTCATTAAGCATGGTTCGACTCATTTCTTGTAGAGTTCTATTATTTCTTTCTACTACCCCATTCGATTGTGGAGTGCGTGGAGCCGAGAAGTTGTGAGTAATACCATTAGCGTCACAAAAGCTCTGAATTGCACTTCATTATCGAATTCCTACCATGATCCGTCCTAATAGACACTATGGGACTTCCTAGTTGTCTTTGGATCTTTTTGCTTAATATTTCACAATAGTTAAAGGTTTCCGTTTTGTTCTTTAAAAATTTTGTCCATGTATACCTAGAGTAGTCATCCACTATTACCAAAGTGTAGTAGTTGCCTCCATAACTTTGGATAGCGGATGGACCAAATAAATCCATATGTAGTAATTCTAGACACCTAGTTGTGGACACCATGTTTTTAGCTTTATGACAAGAATGAGCTTGTTTTCCTACATTACAAGCATCACAAAAATGATGTTCATATTTTAACTTAGGTAGATCTCTTACTAGATCTTTGGATGATAGCGATTGAAGAAGTCGCATGTTGGCGTGACCCAATCTTCGATGCCATAAGGTCCAAGTATCATCCATAGAGGTAAGACATAGTTTGTCTTTAGGTTCATTACCGATTTTAATGACATAGACTCCATGTTTCCTAATTCCTCTTCCTATGGTTATGCCATTTTTAAGTATCTTACTACCGGTTTCGGTAAAAAGTACATTGCACTTTTATCACATATTTGTCCTATACTTAAGAGGTTAAAGTTTAGGTTTTCTACGTGACACACATCGTTAATGGTTAGAGATTTGTTAGAAATCGTACCTTTACCGATGATTCTACTTTTGCTATTTCCAAACACCACATTACCTCCATTAATGGATTCATATGTGGAGAATAGATCCCTATTTTCGGTCATGTGCCTCGTGCACCCGCTATCCTTGACCCATTCATCGGGGTCTAGGTCGACCTTTAAGCACACCTAAAACAATAATAAACTCAAAAGTTTGGTCCCCATTTGTTCATGGGTCCATTAGTGTTAAACATTCCATTCATGTTAGACATGTATGGATAAGATGAGTATGCATTCCATGGAGCAAAGTTTTGAAAAGGAAAACCGTTTGCATGTTTTGATTCCATCCCATTTGATGGTTACTTTCGGGTAAACGTTATTAGGTCTCCTAAATGAGTTAGGTTTTGAAAAAGATGGAGCTTTGTTTCTTGCAAAAGTAGGATTATATTTTGGAGGTGGTTGTCTAGTGGTGACATGATTTGGTTTCTTCCTATTAACTATAACAAACTCAGTTCTAGATGAAGAAGCTACGTTATTGCTACTGTTTGCTACAGCAGTTCCACGGATCCCTTTCTCAGTACACTTTTAGCCGGTTCCCTTTTGGGGATCCGTGGGATTTGGTTTTTCTAGTTCCTTAACAAATTTTGTTTCTTTACTTTCACTAGTTGATGGATCAAGTTGTTGACTACCTAAACCCTTTTGATTGTTACCGGTTTTAACACTATCTAGTATTGTATCTAAAGTGTTTGTGCTCATTCTAGCAATTTTAGAATCTAAGTGATCCACTAGTGTTTGAAGTTGAATGCAAAGTTCACATTCACCACTTGCTATTTTACCCTTTTCTAAACGTTTTAGTTTTGCTTTTAATTCTATGACTTCTTTATCTAAACGTTTGTTTTGACTCTTTAAAAGCTTGTTTTTATTAATTAGTTTTAAGCTAATATTGCATAGTTTGTCATATTCATTATGCAATGAGTCGTCATCAAGTGATGAGCTACTATAGTATTCGTGACATACCTCGTCATTTGCCATGAGACAAATTTCTTCGTCTTCTTCGTCGCTCATTCCCCACGTGCCGCTCACGAACGCCTTTTGATCATCCCGTTTGGGACACTTACTAATAAAGTGGTTTGGCTACCCACATTTAAAGCAAGTAATGATCATCCTTGGCTTTCGCCCTCTTTGCTTTTCGAAAGCCTTTCTTATCGTCATACGGTTGTTTGACGTATCTTCCCTTTCTTCTAAAGAACTTTTAAAGTCCCTTACCGCCATAGCGTACTCTTCGTCGTCACTACTCGAAGAGGAGTTCTCTTCATCGCTTGAAGCCTTTTGGCTTTAAGGGCAAGAGATTTGTGTTTCTCTTTCACCTTTGAGGCTTCGAAATCTTTAGCAAGGACAAGCTCGTAGACTTTTAGGTTGCCTATGAGTTCATCGAGGGTGAGGATTGTCAAATCTTTTGACTCTTCGATCGCGTCACCTTGGATCTCCACTTCGATGGAAGTGCCCTTAGATATCTCCTAACATGGTTACGGCTAGAAAAAGATTCATCAAGTGCTTGTAAAGATGTAATAATAGTATTAAAGTTAGCAAATGAATGATCTATAGTTTCCTCATCCGATATTGAAAATTGTTCATATTGTTGAACAAATAAATCAATTTTATTATTTTTAACTTGTTGGTTGCCTTGATGAGTTACAACTAAAGAATTCCAAATTTCTTTAGAGGTTTTTAGCATAGAAATTCTTTAATTCCTTTTTCGGTAAAGCATTATATAAAACCATTTTTGCTTCACTATTTTTAGAAAGCTTTTCTTTCATTTCATCATTTAGTTTATCATGAGGTATGTGAACTAAATTTCCTTTATCATCATTTGAGGTAGCCTCAAAATCACCTTCAACAATAATGTACCAAAGATCAATATCTTTAGACTTCACATATGTTTCCAATCTATTTTTCCAATATATAAAACCATTAGTTTCAAGTAGTGGTGGTCGTTGCATAGATTGCCATTCCTTATAATTTTCGGAACCCATAGTGATCGAAAAGTTTTAAAATACAATTTTATTTTAAAACTTTTATAAACTTAGCTCTTGATGCCAATTGTGGAAAACTAGGGGGGGTTGAATAGTTTTGCCGATTTTAAGTTGATTTCAAAAACTTTAGATTCTATATTATGTGAAATCGTATGGATGTTGAGAACGTATAGATCTAATGATAATGCAAACAAAATAAAGTTAAGGGATAGAAAAGACACAACCGATTTATAGTGGTTCGGCTACAAGGTCACCTTCCTTGCCCTACTCCACTCCGAGAGTCACCTACTCGAGAGTTCAAGCACTATGTCAACAAACTCCTTCACTTGGCGGAGAAGCCTTCACAACGTTGCTTACACTTTTCCGGTACAAAGCTAGATACCGAGTCCGTAGCGGTGGACCCAAACCAACACAACTATTACACAACAAATATGTGAAATATCAAATACAAGATCTTCGTTTCAGAAATCTTGCGGAGTGACAAATCAATCAAGGACCCCTTGCTTGGATGACTTGTAGAATGCTCGTGATCTCGCCTTAGAGAAGGACCTATATGAGGATCACAAATAGAAAGAAAGAAGAACAACTCTCTAGATCAAGTGATCTATATGTTAGAAGAGAATGAGAGTGTATGAGAGATTTAGTAAGAATAGGGGTGAGTTAAAATGAAGAAATGGCTCTCTATTTATAGGCAAATTTTTTCTCTGTTCCACGGATCCAACGAATCCCTTCCACTTGGGATCCGTCTAGTGTAATCCTAGGGATCCGTGGTACGCTCTTCTTTGCCCATGGGTTTTTTGGTTATGGGTCATGGGTTTTCTTTAGATTTAATGTATCTAAGTATACATTGTATCAAGTCTTCTTTGGTATGGGTTAAGATCCATGGGTTATGGTCCATGGATTATGGTTTTTACCCATCCTAATAAACTATTACAACAAATGCTTAATTATTATATTTTTGTATTTAAATGGATATATGTAAATGCTTTACAAAAATAACATGTATCCTTATAATTATACTTAAGATAACATGACATTTGTTATCAACAAAACACAAAGAGATCACAAAATATTAATAAACATTTTTACGGTTTATTTGTATTAACATATACTATATTTTGATCTTT